>SJYC01104614.1:0-14981 GCA_006408675.1 Madoqua kirkii
GAATGGTTTGCCTTGGAAACGAACAGAGATCATTCTATTGTTTTTGAGATGGCATCCAAGTACTGCATTTCAGACTCTTCTGTTGACCATGATGGCTACTCCATTTCTTCTGAGAGATTCCTGCCCACAGTAGTAGATATAATGGTCATCTGAGTTAAATTCACTCATTCCAGTCCATTTTAGTTAGCTGATTCCTAGAATGTCGACGTTCACCCTTGCCATCTCCTGTTTGACCACTTCCAATTTGCCTTGATTCATGGGCCTGACATTCCAGGTTTCTATGCAATATTGCTCTTTATAGCATCAGATTTTGCTTCTATCACCAGTCACATCCACAGCTGGGTATTGTTTTTGCTTTGACTCCATCCCTTCATTCTTTCTGGAGTTATTTCTCCACTGATCTCCAGTAGCATATTGGGCACCTACTGACCTGGGGAGCTCCTTGTTCAGTATCCTATCATTTTGCCTTTTCACACTGTTCATGGGTTCTCAAGGCAAGAATACTGAAATGGTTTGCCATTCCCTTCTCCAGTGGACCACATTGTGTCAGACCTCTCCACCATGCCTGCCCATCTTGAGTGGCCCCCAGGCATGGCTTGGTTTCATTGAGTTAGAGAAGGCTGTGGTCTATGTCTAAATCAAAGTGTGGTTTCCAGGGACTTCCCTGGTGGTCCAGTGTCTAAGACTCTGGGCTCCCAGGGCAGGGGGCTGGGTTTGATCTCTGCTTAGGGAACCAGATCCCACATGCAACAACTGAGGGATCCCTCATGCTGCAGGTAAAGATCCTACATGCCACAGTGAAGACTGAAGATCCTGAGTGCTGCAACTAAGACCCAGAGCAGCCAGATAAATAAATATTTTTTAAAAAGTATGGTTTCTACATTGCACGCAGTGTGGTAAGCATCAACTCCAGTGTGCTGTGATGGATTACACTGACACCTAGAACAAGAATTAGGGAAAAAAAGACCTATGTGTACACTTATACATAGATGTGTATATAAATGTATATTTATACAAACATTTACTATAAAAGCAGCATGCTAAAAATATTATAAATATGTCACATTCGGAACTCTAAAAATAATACCTAAATGCTTAGGTAATCCACGTGAAGGCAGTAGGAAGCGACAGATGACAAATAGAAGGAAAAGACAGAAATACATATAAAATGGCACATTTAGGCCTTAACAAATCAATAGCTACTTTTAATTTTAAAACAGTCTTAGACTTTTACGTGTTTATTTTGGCTGCGCTGGGCTTTTGGAGCTGTGGGAGGAGCTGCGAGCGTTGCGGTGCCCGGGCTTCTCACCGCGGTGTCTTCTCTGCTTGAAGAGCACAGGCTGTAGGGCACATGGGCTTCAGTAGCTGTGGCTCACGGGCTTAACTGTCCACAGCCACATGGAATCTTCCTGGACCGGGGATCAAACCCATGTCCCCTGCACTGGCAGGTGGATTCTTATCCACTGGACCACTAGGGAAGTTCATCAACAGCTACTTAAATGTAAATGGTGTGGAAATACCAAATAGAAGAGACTGGCAGAATGTGTAAAAAATTATGATCCAGCTGTATACTATCTAGGGAATTCCCCTGACTGTACACCATTTAGGATCAGTGAGCCATTTTGATTCATTACTATTAACTAAAGCTCTTCCTTGGTAGCTCAGATAGTAAAACATCTGCCTGCAATGTGGGAGACCTAAGTTCAACCCCTGGGTTGGGAAGATCCCTGAGTTGGGAAGACCCTCTGGAGAAGGAACTGGCAACCCACTCCAGTATTCTTGCCTGGAAAATCTCTTGGACAGTGGAGCCTGGTGGGCTACAGTCATTGGGGTCGCAAAGGGTTGGACATGACTGAGCGACTAACACTTTCACTTTTCAAAGCCCATAGTTTATTTAGATTTTCTTAGTCCTTCTTCTGTTCCAGGATCCCATTCAGGAGACCACTTCCCATTTGTCATTTCTCCTCAGGCTCCTTTCGGCTGTGAGTTTCTTGTAATTTCCTTGTTGATGACTTTGGCAGGTTTTTTTTTTTTTTTGGCTGAGCCACATGGCTCATGGGATCTTAGTTCCCTGACCAGGGATTGAACCTGGACTCTCAGCAGTGAGAACTTGGAGTCCTAACTGCTGGACTGCCAAGGAATTTTCGACCTAGACAGTTCTCTTAAAAGCTTTTGGCCTTGCCACACAGCATGTGGAACCTTAGTTCCTGACCAGGGATCAAAACTGCATCCTGCATTGAAAGTCCAGAGTCTTAGCCACTGGAGCCCCAGGGAAGCCCCAGCGTTGGCAGTTTTGAGAAGAACCGGTCAAGGATGTTGGAGTCTGCTCCAAAATGGATCCTGCACTTGTCTAGTGGTTTTCTCATAAAACCAGGTTATCAGTGAGGGCTTGGGTGGGAGGGGTGGGGAGAAACCACAGAGCTCTCCATTTTCCATGACATCATATCAAGCACATGGGCTATCAATGTGATTGATGACTGTTGATGTTGGCCTCAATCACCTGGCTGACGTAGTGTTTTTTAGGTTTCTCCATCAACAGATTATGCTTTGTTCCTCTCTCCATATTGTACGTTTTGAAAGAAGTCCCAGTGCACAGGCTGGGCCTAATAAGGGGAGAGTTAAGCTCCCCTGCCTTGAGGGTAGAGTAGCTCCATGAATTATTTGGAATTCTTTTGTGTATTAGTTTCCTCAAGCTGCCGTAACAAATTACCACACACTAGATGGCTTAAAATAAAATATGTACTTTCTCAGCACTCTGGAGGCTAGAAGTCTGAGGTCGAGGTGTCTACAGGGCCATATTCCTCTGAAGGGACTGGGGAAGGAATGTTCCTTGCCTTTTCCAGCTTTCTGGTGGCCTCAGGCATCACTTGGCTTGTGGCAACGGGACTCCAGTCTACCGCCACCTGGTCATCTTCTCAGTGTATCTCTATGTCCTTATTATAGGGACACCAGTTGGGACTTCCCTGGCGGTCCAGCGGCTAAGGCTTCTTGCTCCCAATGCAGGGGGCCTTGGTTCAATTCCTGGTCAGGGAACTAGATCCCACATGCCACAACTAAGAGTTCTCATGCTGCAACTAAGACCCGTTGCAGCCAAAAAAAAATTTTTTTTCTAAAGAACAGTAAGCATTGGATGAGGGGCTCACCCTGAATCCAGTATATCTTGAGATCCTTAACTAGTTACATTTGCAAAGACCCATTTTTGAATAAAACCACATTCTGAGTTTCCAGGAGACCTGAGTTTTGGGGACACACTCTTCAGCCCACTCCATCCAATGTGGGATATCTCGTCTCTGGCCCTCGTTAATTTATTCAATCATCTATATCATTATGAATTAATGGATTTTTTTTTTTTTACTTTGAGTCATAATCCAATGCCACTTTAACTTTTTGCTCAAATTGTTTCAGCTTTGGTCATTAAAAGCTCTTTCAGCTGGTTCCTGTGATAGTATTATAGGAGCACTTCCTTGCTCTGGAGCAATACAAGATGCTTGCTCCAGACTCATTTTGTATATTTCTTACTCCAGTCCTAGAATCAGCCATTTCTGTAAGGAGCCCTGGTTCCTTTTATTGGGGAATGGCATTAGAATCCAAAATCTGGGCATTAGGCCAGATTCTTAATGTTTCTAGAGTGTCATTTCTTTCAGGCCCTCTCAGCTGAGAGCATGAAAAATGTTTTCCATATATATAACTTATACACATATTAAACACATTTATTACATAACAAACACTGTTGTTATATAATAACAATAAAATAAGTTGTTTCAGTAGTGTCTGACTCTGTGCAACCCTATGGACTGTAGCTTGCCATGGGATTCTCCAGGCAAGAATGTGAGAGTGGGTTGCTATGCTCCCCCGCTCCAGGGGATCTTCCTGACCCAGGGGTCGAACCCATGTCTCTTACATCTCCTGCAGTGGCAGGCAGATTCTTTACCACTAGTACCTCCTGGGAAGCCCATTATATAACGAGTGAATGATAATCGCTTAGTTGTGTCCAATTCTTTGGGACCCCATGGACTAACCTGCCAGGCTCCTCTGTCCGTGGACTTCTTCAGGCCAGAATACTGGAGTGTGTTGCCATTTCCTTTTCCAGGATTACATATGTATATGTATTAAAATTTGAAGAAGGCTGAACACCAAAAAATTGATGCTTCTGAACTGTGGTGCCAGAGAAGACTCTTGAGAGTCCCTTGGACTGCAAGGAGATCAAACCAGTCAATCCTAAAGGAAATTAACCCCCAGTATGCATTGGAAGGACTGATGCTGAAGCTGAAGCTCCAGTGGCCACCTGAGGTGAAATGAGGCTGGGAAAGATTGAGGGCAAAAGGAGAAGGCGGTGGCAGAAGATAAGATGGTTAAGTAGCATCAGTGACTCAAAGACATGAACGTGAGCAAACCTTGGGAGACAGTGGAGGACAGAGGAGCCTGGCATGCTACAGTCCATGGGGTCGCAAGGAGCTGGACACAACGTAGCGACTGAACAGCAACAAAGTGGTTCTGAGCTTCAGAGGGACTGTTCTCTTGGCTTGGAAAATCCTTCTCCACTTGCAGACCAGGCTTTGACCACTTGGCCATTCTTGCTCTGGTCTTTCCCCAGAGGGCTTCACTAGCGTCTCACTGCTTCCTACTCCTCCACCTCCAACTCCTTGAACCTCACACTGAATGAGCAATACAAGATGCTTGCTCCAGACTCATTTTGTATATTTCTTACTCCAGTCCTAGAATCAGCCATTTCTGTAAGGAGCCCTGGTTCCTTTTATTGGGGAATGGCATTAGAATCCAAAATCTGGGCATTAGGCCAGATTCTTAATGTTTCTAGAGTGTCATTTCTTTCAGGCCCTCTCAGCTGAGAGCATGAAAAATGTTTTCCATATATATAACTTATACACATATTAAACACATTTATTACATAACAAACACTGTTGTTATATAATAACAATAAAATAAGTTGTTTCAGTAGTGTCTGACTCTGTGCAACCCTATGGACTGTAGCTTGCCATGGGATTCTCCAGGCAAGAATGTGAGAGTGGGTTGCTATGCTCCCCCGCTCCAGGGGATCTTCCTGACCCAGGGGTCGAACCCATGTCTCTTACATCTCCTGCAGTGGCAGGCAGATTCTTTACCACTAGTACCTCCTGGGAAGCCCATTATATAACGAGTGAATGATAATCGCTTAGTTGTGTCCAATTCTTTGGGACCCCATGGACTAACCTGCCAGGCTCCTCTGTCCGTGGACTTCTTCAGGCCAGAATACTGGAGTGTGTTGCCATTTCCTTTTCCAGGATTACATATGTATATGTATTAAAATTTGAAGAAGGCTGAACACCAAAAAATTGATGCTTCTGAACTGTGGTGCCAGAGAAGACTCTTGAGAGTCCCTTGGACTGCAAGGAGATCAAACCAGTCAATCCTAAAGGAAATTAACCCCCAGTATGCATTGGAAGGACTGATGCTGAAGCTGAAGCTCCAGTGGCCACCTGAGGTGAAATGAGGCTGGGAAAGATTGAGGGCAAAAGGAGAAGGCGGTGGCAGAAGATAAGATGGTTAAGTAGCATCAGTGACTCAAAGACATGAACGTGAGCAAACCTTGGGAGACAGTGGAGGACAGAGGAGCCTGGCATGCTACAGTCCATGGGGTCGCAAGGAGCTGGACACAACGTAGCGACTGAACAGCAACAAAGTGGTTCTGAGCTTCAGAGGGACTGTTCTCTTGGCTTGGAAAATCCTTCTCCACTTGCAGACCAGGCTTTGACCACTTGGCCGTTCTTGCTCTGGTCTTTCCCCAGAGGGCTTCACTAGCGTCTCACTGCTTCCTACTCCTCCACCTCCAACTCCTTGAACCTCACACTGAACTCGTAAAGTAACTTCTTCCTCAAACCTGCACTGAATTCTCTATTTACTCTTTTGGAGGGGGCAATCTTTCCCCCATCATGCGTGCTGGCCTCTGCTTCCCCCCATATCTGGTCAGTTATCCAGCCTGTGAATTAACGCTGATGCCTCTGTCTCCTCCTCTCCATCACCATGGCTGCTCCTAAGGGCGGGATCTTTCTAATCTGTCCCCGACACTTTGGACTTGGTGCTTGAGACAAACCACGCTCTCTCATGCCTTTGCACTGACTGTTCTCTCTGCCGGGTTGTACCCTTCCCCTCATTAACTGCCTGGAAAATTCATAATTATCTTTTAAAATTCTGCTCGGGCATCTGGAAAGCTTTGCTTATCTTCTGTTTATACTCTTGCTACTCAAAATGTTGTCTGCAAATGACCACACTTTGGAATATCACTGGGGAACTGGTGAGTGAGTGAAAGTGAGTCGCTCAGTCGTGTCCGACTCTTTGCGACCCCATAGACTATACAGTCCATGGAATTCTCCAGGCCAGAATATTGGAGAGGGTAGCCTTTCCTTTCTCTAGGGGATCTTCCCAACCCAGAGATCGAACCCAGATCTCCTGCATTGTGGGAGGATTCTTTAGCAGCTGAGCCTCAAGGGAAGCCCAAACTGGTAGGAATGTAGAATCTCAATTTCTATTCCAGACCTACTGAATTTCAAAAGATGCACAGGGCATCTGTGTGCAGGCTGGACTTTGAGAAGTGTCATATACCACTTCTGACCCTGCCCTTCCATTGTGACCTGAGGTGCATTTTTGGTAATTACTTGTGTCCATTTTCCCCTCAGGACTGTGAATTCCCTGAGGTCAGGGTCAGGGTTCATTCCCCATGCAGGGGTCAGTCCAAGGCTTGGCAATTAATTGGTTGAACCCTCAGGGTTCTTTAGATCTGGTCTGAGCCCAGTGGCAAAAAAGAATTTTGGAAGTAACGTTCTTTTTGAACATTATTTGACTTTATTCTCACAAAAATATTATCAAACAGCGCATGAGTGTGCATGCTGAGTTGCTCAGTCATATCCGACTCTCTGCAACCCCCTGGACAGTAGCCTGCCAGGCTCCTCTGTCCTAGGAATTTTCCAGTCAAGAATACTGGAGTGGGTTGCCATTTCCTTCTTCAGGGGATCTTCCCAACCCAGGGTTCGAACTGGAGTTCCCTGCATCTCCTGCATTGGCAGGCGGATTCTTTACCACTGAGCCGTCTGAAAACTGCCAAACAATGCATATGTCCCCACTTCTCCTACACCCCCCCTCCCAACTTAGGATGAATTCATAGGAGAATCAAATGGAAAAATGAACAAGGGTTAATGCTTAAGGCTGTTTATAATTATAAAAAATTAGGAAGGATTTAATTGTCGTATTTTATGCAGCCATTAAAAATGGTGTTAGGACTTCCCTGGTGGTGCAGTGGATAAGAATCTGTCTGCCAGTGCAGGAGACGTGTTCAATCCCTGGTCCGGGAAGATTCCACATGCCACGGAGCAATGAGGCCGGTGTGCCACAGCTACTGAGCCTGCGCTCCGGAGCGTGCAAGCCACAGCGGCTGCAAGCGTTGCCTCTGGAGCCTGTGCTCCGGAGCAAGACAGGCCACTGCGATGGAAGCCCACGGGCCGCAAGGGCGAGGAGCTCAGACCCACGCAACCGGAGAAAGCCCGTGCAAAGCATGTAGCCCGGCGCAGCCAGGAGAGAACTGAAAGCTTAAGAAGGGAAAATAGGGTTACGTGGGAGTCCTCTGGTGGCCCAGTGGTTAGGACTCAGTGCTTCCACTGCAAAGCCCAGGGTTCTGCCCCTGGTCCAGGAAGCATGATCCCGAGAGCCACATGGCGTGGTAACAAAAAAAGTGTTGTGTGACTATATACAGAAAAGTAATAAAGACAACTTTATAATTAACCAATTATGTATAAATTTGACAAATTCATACACATATATACATATATAAAATATACTTTTTCAGATTCTTTTCCTGTATAGGTTATTGCATAATGTTGAATATAGTTTCTTGTGCTGAATAGTAGGTCCTTGTTGGTAGTTAAAAATTATAGTTTATGTCTCCATTTTTTAATCATTATAAGAAATTGAACACACAATATGATGTTGTGCCATTTCTTTTAGGTCATTTTAATTAACCAATTATGTATAAATTTGACAAATTCATACACATATATACATATATAAAATATACTTTTTCAGATTCTTTTCCTGTATAGGTTATTGCATAATGTTGAATATAGTTTCTTGTGCTGAATAGTAGGTCCTTGTTGGTAGTTAAAAATTATAGTTTATGTCTCCATTTTTTAATCATTATAAGAAATTGAACACACAATATGATGTTGTGCCATTTTCTTTTAGGTCATTTCAGTCATTTGAAGTTAGTCTTCAGTTCAGTTTAATTCAATTCAAATGAACAATCTGAAGTGAAATGGCAATCCACTCCAGTACTATTGCCTGGAAAATCCCATGGACAGAGGAGCCTGGTAGGCTACAGTCTATGGGGTCCCGAAGAGTCAGACACGACTGCGTGACTTCACTTCACTTCATTTAATAGCTGTATGTTTGGATGGCTTGTGCATGCAGATATTCTAATTGTTGAGTTCCCTATATTAATTTTTTTAGTTTCTTGTTTACTTGTTTCTGGCTTGATTTCTCTTCTTCTACTATTTAATGCACTATTGCCCTGCATTTAAATCTAAAATTAAATCAAGAAAAGTCAGCTACCACCATAAAATCACTGGTAAAATTATGTAATGCTTGTATTGTTTTATAATGACATGAGAAAATTCTTTGTGTATGAGACGTGTGTCTATCCGTTATTAGTCACATGTGGATAACACTCGTGTATTTGAAAAATACATAGAACTCACAAAAAAATTTTTTTAACAAATTCAAGCAACATAGAATTATGTTGGTAAGCGTTAAAAGTAACAGTCTGTTCCCCAGCATCTGTTAACTGATAGGCTTTTCTCACTGATCCTTCTGAGTCATTCCCAACAAGGGCACTTGTCCTCGGAGACCTGATGTCTTCGGAGCCAAAAAGAGATCGCATTCCATTCAGAAGCACAGGAAAGCTTTATAACTCCATCAGAGAATTGAGAGCTAGGAGCTTGGACTCAAGAGCACATAGCTCCGTCTCCTCAGGCTGTGGGCGAGATGCTTTCCAGGGTGCTTATCTGCAGGGAAGGGGAGCTCAGGGCGCGGAGTCTCTGCGCACGGCCGCCGCCATCTTGGCCGGCCGCCGCCATCTTGGCCTGCCTGTGGAGCAGCCTTTCTGAGTCGAGAGGTCGAAGCGGCCATTTCGCATCGGAGCTCCTGTCTGAAGTGCTGTGTGGGTGTGGGCTGCTGCGTGCCGCCCTGCTATGAGCAGGTAAAACTAGACTAAGTACAAAGGAAGAAGAAAAGGTTAGACTTTATTACCCAGATTCTAGTTTTATTTCCTAGGAACTGTTAATGGGCTTTGCTGGTGACACTTTCTTCCTCTTAGAACTTCTGGTACACAACATTGTAAAGCAACCACACTCCAAAAAAAAAAAGATAATAAGAAACTCTCCCCCCCTCTACAAAAATGAGAACTTATTTTTCCACCATTTGCTTTCTTTAATATTTTTCCAAGTCCTTTCACATGTCTACCTTGATGTTTTTCTGGAGAAGGGAATGGCAATCCACTCCAGTACTCTTGCCTGGAAAATCCCATGGACGGAGGAGTATGGTAAGCTACAGTTCACAGTATCTCAAAGAGTCGGACACGACTGGGCAACTTCACTGAACTGAACTGACATCATTTAAAGGAGTATCATAATTTATTCCACTCTCTTGTTGACAGACATTTTAGTTGCCTGTCATTGTTTCTTGTATGAACAATATCATAAATATCCTTTTACATATATATTTAGCTTTCTTTTATAAAATGTTCTTCTGATTAAAAAATAATGCATATGCATGGTTAAGTTTTTAAAGAAATGTATAAAAAAGCATAATGCCTAAAGGTGAAAATTTTAAAGTCATCCTTAATTCATCAACATGAGATACTGAATCTCAGTTTCTCAAAATATTTTAATTTCTTTTCCTAGAACTTAATAGAATAAAAAGAATGGAAGTAAAACCAAAATCTTCCTTCAACACTCTCTCAGTTGCTCTATATTTATAAAGTGATTGTGAAATAGTAAGAGATGGGAACATTCTGTATTTGGTTGAACTTTTCCTTAGTTGGTATAACTTTAAATTTCCATGTAATAAAATTTTGTCACTTGTGTAATGAAAATCAGAAAACAGGTATGATGGTTAAATAGACAATAAACACACAATATGCTTTTTAAAAACTTATTGAACAGAGTTAAAAACCTGAATCCTCAGCACTCCCCTAGTGGTCCTGTGGCTAAGACGCCATACTCCCAATGCAGAAGGCCCAGGTTCAGTCCCTAGTCAGGGAACTAGATCCCCCATGCTGCAACGAAACCTGGTGCAGCCAAATAAATGAGTAAAAATAAATACTTAAAAAAAGACCCAAACCCTCTAGAAGAAAGTAGTGGAGAAAACCTGGTCTCTAAGAAAATATTCAATCAAAGTGATAATTATGTGTAGGAAAAAGAAAAAAAAGACATCTGAGGAAAACACACCTGTTATCTATTGTGTGTGTGTGTGTGTGTCTTTTAAAAAATCTTTAGTTAGAGGATAATTGCTTTACAATGTTGTGTTGGTGTCTGCTGAACAACAATGTGCATCAGTTACAAGTATCCGTATGTCCCCTCCCTCCCGAATCTGCCCCACTCCTCACCCCTCTCGGTTGTCACCGAGCACCAAGATGAGTTCCCTGTGCCCATACAGCACCTCTCACTGGCCATCTGTTTCACAACTGATAGTGTATTTATGTCAGTGCAACTCTCCAGTTTGTCCTACCCTCCCCTTCCCCCTCTGTGTTCAAAGTCCGTTCTCTATGTCTGCATCTCTAATGCTGCCCTGCAAATAGGTTCATCAGTACTATTTTGCTAGATTCCATATATTTGCATTAATATATGAAATTTGTTTTTCTTTTTCTGACTTACTTCATGCTGTACAAGCATGAAGCTCTAAGTTCATGTATAAACTCTAGGTTCATCCACCTCACTAGAACTGACTCAAAAACATTCCTTTTTATGGCTGAGTAATATTCCATTGTATATATGTATCATATCTTATTTATTCATTCATCTTCCAGTGGACATCTAGGTTGCTTCCATGTCCTAGCTATTGTAAATAGTGCTGCAGTGAACATTGGGGGGTACATGTCTTTTTCATTTATGGTTTTCTCAGGATATATGCCCAATAATGAGGTTGATGGGTTATATGGTACTTTTATTCCTAGTTTTAAATGAATCTCCATATTGTTCTCCATAGCGGCTGTATTAATTTACGTTACCACCAGCAGTGCAAGAGGGTTCCCTTTTCTCCACATTGCCTCTAGCTTTTATTTTTTGTAGACTTTTTGATGATAGCCATTCTAACCAGAATTTTGGAAAACTCGGCAGTGGCCGCAGGACTGGAAAAGATCAGTTTTCATTCCAATCTCTAAGAATGCTCAAACTACTGCACAATTGCACTCATCTCACACTCTAGTAAAGTAATGCTCAAAATTCTCCAAGCCAAGCTTTCAACAATAGTAAATGGTGAACTTTCAGATGTTCAAGCTGGATTTAGAAAAGGCAGAGGAACTAGAGATCAAATTGCCAACATCCTCTGGATCATTGAAAAAGCAAAAGAGTTCCAGAAAAATATCTATTTCTGCTTTATCAACTATGCCAAAGCCTTTGACTGTGTAGATCATAACAAACTGTGGAAAATTCTTAAAGACATGGGAATACCAGACCACCTGACCTTCCTCCTGAGAAATCTGTATGCAGGTCAGGAAGCAACAGTTAGAACTGGACATGGAACAACAGACTGGTTTCAAATAGGAAAAGGAGTATGTCAAGGCTGTATGTTGTCGCTCTGCTTATTTAATTCATATGCAGCATACATCATAAGAAACGCCGGGCCAGATGAAGCACAAGCTGGAATCAAGACTGCTGGGAGGAAATATCAATAATCTCAGATATGCAGATGACAACCACCCTTATGACAGAAAGTGAAGAGGAACTAAAGAGCCTCTTGATGAAAGTGAAAGAGGAGAGTGAAAAAGTTGGCTTAAAACTCAGCATTCAGAAACTAAGATCATGGCATCCAGTCCCATCACTTTATGGCAAATAGATGGGGAAACAATGGAAATAGTGGCAGATTTTATTTTTTGGGGGGATGGGGCTCCAGAATCACAGCAGATGATGATTGCAGCCATGAAATTTAAAGACACTTGCTCCTCAGAAGAAAAGCTATGACCAACCTAGACAGCATATTAAAAAGCAGAGACATTACTTTGCCAGCAAAAGTCCATCTAGTCAAGGCTATGGTTTTTCCAGTAGTCATGTATGGATGTCAGAGTTGGACTGCGAAGAAAGCTGAGCACCAAAGAATTGATGCTTTTGAACTGTGGTATTGGAGAAGACTCTTGAGAGTCCCTCGGACTGCAAGGAGATCCAACCAGTCCGCCCTAAAGGAAATCAGTCCTGAATATTCATTGGAAGGACTGATGCTAAAGCTGAAACTCCTATACTTTGTCCACCTGATGCAAAGAGCTGACTCCTTGGAAAAGACCCTGATACTGGGAAAGATTGAAGGCGGTAGGAGAAGGGGCCGACAGATGAGATGGTTGGATGGATCACCAACTCAGTGGACATGAGTTTGAGTAAACTCCAGGAGTTGGTGATGGACAGGGAGGCCTGGCATGCTGCGGTTCATGAGGTCGCAAAGAGTCGGACACGACTGAGCGACTGAACTGAACTCATGTCTTGGCTACTGTAAATAGTGCTGCAGTGAACACTGCAGTACACGTATCCTTTCAGGTCATTTTTTTTTTTCTGGGTAAATGCCCAGGAGTGGGATTGCTGGATAACATGGCAGCTCTATTTTTAGTTTTCTACAGGATCTTCATCCTGTTCTCCATAGGTTCTCCAGTTTACATTCCCATCAACAGTGGAGGAGGGTTCTCGTTTCTCACACTCACTCCAGCATTTATTGTTTGGAGACTTTTTTGATAATGGCCATTCTGACCAGCGGAACAATAACACAGTTATAAGTGTTTAACTCAGACATCCTTTAAAAAAAATCTTCATTAAACATTATTTTTCCATTACAGAAGTAACACCTGTTCATTGTATCACACTCAAATGCAGAAGTATGGTTTAGGATTGGGACCATGTTGTACTTATTTCCACAGGCCCGGATTTCAGAGGTTTGATAAAGTTCACTGAATGAATGAATGATTCCTGCCTTCCTTTCCCCCTCTCACTATCTTCCTATTCACATTTAAAAGAAGTCAAACCCTTAAAGTTCTAGAATGTTGGTTCAGAAATCGAGTTTCAGCTGTTGTGGGAGTCAGGGAGAATCAGGCTCCCTGGTGGTGGGCTGCCCAGGTCTCAGGCAGAGGGGTGCTGGGTTTCCCCTGTTCTAGGCCCCTTTCATCATGAGTGAGACTGCGGCTTACATGAACTGAACTCTGGCAATAATTCCAAAGGTAACAGCTTAGGGAAGATAGCAGCTCAACTACAATGTTCTGAGGAGGTTGGAGGGGCAGAGATTTCTGGGTGACAACAGGCTGTGTAGCCTCAGTTTCCTTTATGAGTCTCTTTTGCCAAAGCCCAGCCTGGGAAAAACCTGGTCATTAAAAGTGAGATCTGGCAACATCCCAAAATACCAGGAACAAAGTCACCCTTCTGATGCTTCAAATTCTTTAGAAAACATGGGCTGACACTGTGGAAAGGGCAAGTTACAGAACAGTCTGTACAGAGAGTACAGAGCTTTCTCTGTGACTTTATTCAGCTTCTCTGCATAGAACCAAGTTGGGGAAGGAAGGCTGTTTGGCAGTGTGTTATCTGTGGTTATCTCAGGAGGTGGGAGGAAATTATTCCCAGTAATTTTTATTTTCTTTTTGGTGTGCCTCCAAAACTTCTACAGTGAACATCTATCACTTCAAAATCAAGAAATCTTAAAAAAATTAAAACAACAAACCCAGGCAGTTGATACATGTCCTTTGTCCTGCTTGGTAAGTTTAGGACTTGCTTCTAGATAGAATTAGTAAGAAGAGGAACAGTCCCGCAGCCTTGTTATGGGAGACTGTGGGACTGTCTGATGCATTCGTTTGTTTTCCATTGCTGTGTAGCAAAAGACCCCTGAGTGGCTTAGAGCAGTATATTTTTATGATCTTAGTTTCTGTGGGTTGGCAGTCCAGGCAGGGCTTAAATAACTCCCCTTCTCTGGGGCCCACAAGGCTACAGTCAAGGTGTTGACCAGGCTGCTTTCTCATCTGGAGGCTAGAATGGAGCAGAACCTGTTTCCAAGGTCACTCAGGGAGTTGGCAGATTCCTAGGTCTGTAGGACTGAGGGCCCCAGTCTCTCGCTCTTTCTTTGGTTAGAAACTGCCCTCAACTTCTAGAGGCCAAGTGTAGTTTCTCGCCACATGGTCTTTCCCAATATGGCCACTTACTTCAACAAACCAGCAAGAAGAGCCTCTAGAGCAAGTTTGCCAGCAAGAGGTTGTGTGCGTTAGTTGTTCAGTCATGTCTGACTTTGCAACTCCATGGACTGCTCTATCCATGGGATTCTCAAGGCAAGAATACTGGAGTGGGTTACCATTTCCTTCTCTGGGGGATGTTCCCAACCCAGGGATCAAACCTGGGTCTGCTGCATTGCAGGTGGATTCTTTATCATCTGAGCCACCAGGGAAGCAAGCAAGGTATTATCTTTAAAAAAAAGTTTTTTTTTTTTTGCCACGCTGCACTGATCTTAGTTCCCTGACTAGGGATAGAACCTGTGTTCCCTGCATTGGGAGGGTGGAGTCTCTGCTGGACCACCAGGCAAGTCCCCAAGAGGGGGCACTGTGTCTTATACAGTGTAATACAGTCACAGAATGACGACCCATCCTCTTGGCCAGATGCCAATGGTTAGAAGTAAATTGCAAGTCCCACCTCAGGGGATGTCTGACTTCAGGGGAAAGGATTATCTGAAGGTGGTGTTATGAAATGAATGTCTGTATCCCTCCC
>SJYC01104615.1:0-18895 GCA_006408675.1 Madoqua kirkii
CCGCCCCACCTAGTTCATGTTGAAGACCTAACCTACAGAGTGGCTGTGTTTGGAGATGAATTCTCAAAGGAAGTCATTAAGGTTAAATGGGGTCGTAAAAGTGGGGTCCTTATCTAATAGGATTAGTGTCCTTATAAGAAAAAGCTCCAGAGATTTCTAACCTAACATTGTGAGGGTGGCTGGAATTCCAAGTCGAAATTCCAGAAGCTTCTAGTAACATGTGGCTATTTTTGTAAAAATACAGATTCTTCTCAGAGATCATCCTTCTGTAGGCCAGTGTGGGGCCTGAGAACTTTCCATGACCCCCTCCTCCCAAGGTGATTCCAATGCTGAAGTACGTCATCCACGTTTGATGGTTCGAGTCCAACAGCTTCAAATTCCAGCCCACTTGCTGGCTCTGGGACCTTAGATCAGGGACTCCTCCTTCCAGCGAATGTTCCTTCATCTGCTGAAATCTGTCAAGTTATTAAAAGGAAATAAAAAACACTCTCTGGGGAATTCCCCTGTGGTCTGGTGTTTAGGACTCAACACTTTCACTGCCATGGTCTTAGGTTTGATCCCTGGTTGGGGAACTAAGATCCTGTAAGCCACATACAGTGGCCAAAACTGCCCCTGAAACAGAAAACAAACCAACCCACGCCCTGGTGTTAGCAGCTCCTCTTCCCAGTCCAGCCTCAGCAAAAGGAGGCTAGAAGGCCTTATATCCCTCTCCCGACCTGTCTAGGTCATGGAAAAGTTCAAAATCAGAAGAGGTACAAGGTTTGGGGGCTGTTCAAACATGGAGGTGACTTAGGTCCTGCTTGTTCTCATGTTTCCTTTTGGGGAATGCTGAACTCTACCATGGGGGCCTGGAGAAGGTGAAGGTCCAGATATAGATCTGAAGTGAGGACCAGTGTTCCTGGACACCCGGAGGAAAATCGGTCTTTGGCCAGGCTGTCCACGAGCAGGCGGAGTGGTCTCCGTGTGGTGCCTGCCGTGCAGGGGCCTCCATTTCCTGGCATCTCAGGGACAGCATGGCCGGGAGGAGGGCTGTGTGTAGGCTAGTTGACCCAAGAGAGTACTAAGTGACCTACAGAAATAAAGCATGGAAAGCTTCTGTGCTAGGTCTGTAGAAGATAATTCACACCAGAATCATGTCAGATGAGAAGGTGCCTGTAAACTGCAGGGCCCAGTGCCTGGTGTGTACTATGTGTGTGCTAAACGAAGTTATTTTTCTATTATATCAGAATCTCCTGGAGCGTTTGAGTGCCTATAACACCTCTGTTCATATTGTCCACTGTCATGGGTCCCATTCCTTTTGAGGCTGAGAGATCTGGGGTTTGAAAGATGAGGTTTGGTCTCTACAAACTGAGGGGCCCTGGTTTTCCTCCTTTGTGATGGCTGGAGTACTCTTGAGTATTAACTGAGCTATTAAAGGGAGAGGGCTTAGCTCCATTCCCAGCTCTAGTAAGTGTGATTACCATCTGTTGTAATAAGGACACCAAATGGTGGCAGACTGGGTGGCATGGATGTGTTTTAGTCTGGGAACCAAGGGGTATTTGAGTGAAATATATCACCAGGTCCAGATTCCTGGGCATGTGGCCTGTGCAGTCACGGGGCCCCGTACTTCAAAGAGCCCCATGCTCAGGACGCCCTCGAATTTGGCTCAGTGCTCTGGTGTCACCATCTTGAAATTCTTCCTAAAGTTTGACAAAGGCCTCTTAATTTTTGTTTTGCACTGGGCCCCATAATTATGTACTGGTCTTGTCACATTACATCTTGACTCAGGTTCTTAGGAGCCATCTTCATGTGAAGTTTCCAAATTTCTTATATCCCTTTATCTTGTAGGAGTCTTTTACTTAAAAAAAAAAAAAAATTGGCTATTCTAGCTCTTAGTTGCGGTGCGCAGGATCTTTGACTTTCACTGTGGCATGTGAATTCTTAATTGCAGCGTGTGGGAGCTAGTTCCCTGAACAGGGATCGAACCTGGGCCCCCTGCATTGGGAGTGAGGAGTCTTAGCTACTGGACTGCCAGGGAAGTCACTATCTTGTATGAGTCTTGATATATCTTGAGTGCCTCCTTGAATATGAAATTTCAGAAGGCAGGGGTTAGAAGGTGGACGCTCGAGGGCTAGAGAAGGGGGAAGGAAACAGGGCTGGAGACAGTGTTCAGGATACCCTCAGTATAGTCCTGACACGTGCAGATGCATAAAAGGACGTGGTTTCCTGTTAAGACCCATATATGAGGCACGTGGAGGCTTGACTCGAAATGTGAGTGGAAGGTAGAGCGCGGAATAAGAGAAGCAGGGGAGGAGCGGCAAAAGCAGGTTCCACTTCTCCTTCTTCGGCTGGTAGGCCCAAGGACGAGTACAGAAAGTTAAGCCAGCAGTATCTAGTCATCATGAAACAGGTTCACGCAGGCGAGGCCAGGCTCTGGGGGACAGAATGCTATTAGAGCAGAGCTCTTGGCCTTAAAAGAGGGAACTCAGAGAGGTATCCAGGCAGAGAGCCATAAACACAGCCTGAGCCCTCACTCCCTTTTTGGGCGCCCCAGGCACAAGGAAACTGCATCCCATTTGGCAGAGTGCTAAGAACAACTTGGTATCGATTTGCTTTTCGGCCCAAGCCAAGGATGCCTGTTAAAGGCTTGAGGTTTCTTGAAATTCTTCTACAGTCACTTTTGATTATTGCAGGTTTTCCTACAGTTAGAGATAACAAAACTGCCCAAAGTGGTTGAAGAGCTTGTTCTGGGTCAGGAAGTGATGGGAAGAAGATATGTACTACCTACTTCCTTTGTAGGGCTCTTGAACAGGGCTATCCCCTCCCATTGCCATGGAGACCCCAGCGAGGCCCTGCCTCTGGGGCTGGCTCCCTGGGCTATCAGCTCAATGGTGGGGTGTGCGTGTTTGTGTGTCCCTGAACTCTGATTTCATGCTTGCTTTGTCATATTCTCTTCAAAACTTGTGGTATAACACAAATGATCACACTGGAAAACAAATGCTGTAAAATACACAGAATATACTGTGGTGTAATTGTGCTGGTTGTGGAGAAGTAGATAGAGTATTTTTTTTACAATGTCAACTCATAGTGCGCTATGAATGATGTGTTCTGAAGATGGGATGTTTTGAGGACTCTTGTTGCTCTTTTTGTGTGCTCAGCTGTGTCTGACTCTTTGTGACCCCAGGGACTGTAGCCCATCAGGCTCTTCTGTCCATGGGGTTTCCTAGGCAAGCACACTGGAGTGGGCTATTTCCTTCCCCAGGGATCTTCCCGACTCAGGGATTGAACCCGCCTCTCTTGCAGCGGCAGGCGGATTCTGTTCCACAGCGCCCCCTGGGTGAGGACTGTTGTCGCTGTCTTCTGAGCATGTCGGCAGTCTGGGCTCCTTGGTCATCCTGTCCCGCCTCCCCTCCCACCAACCTGTGAGGGCTTTGAAGCCCTGGTCTGTGTATGCCTGAAGTCCTAGAACACCTACAACAGTGTCTGCCTGCACTTGAATACTTTCTCTGGGCGAACTGTCTTCTTCCAGGCTCCAAACAGTCCCAGGCTCCTTCCAAACCCGGGAAGTCAGAGCTCCTGTCCAGAGGGGCGAGGCCAGACGCTGAGTCAGTGACTGGGGTGTTTCTGTTCTGCTGCGGTTGCCTCTGCAGCAAGTGACGAGAATGAGCCTGGGGTGCCCCAAGGCCCGCAGAACCAGCCGACTGATGCAGTCAGCTTCGGCCTATTTCCCAAGCCTAACAACTAGGTCTGATATCACCTACTTTCCCTAAGACTCAAAGGTAGTTAAGGATGGCAAGGGGAAAAGTCATAAGGTCTTCCGGGCGTATGCTCAGTCAAGTTCGACTCTTTGTGACCTCATGGACTATAGCCTGCCAGGCTGCTCTCTCCATGGGATTTTCCAGGCAAGAATACTGGAATGGGTTGCCATTTCCTACTCCAGGGGAACTTCAGGATTGAACCCGAGTCTGTTGCATCTCTTGGGCTTCCCAGGCATTGCTAGTGGTCAAGAATCCACCTACCAATGCAGGAGACACACGGGCTTCTGAGATATTCAGAATTAGCCCTGAATAGGAAAACATCTTTCATTTTTATGTTAAGGATCAGGGTCTTAACTCTGTATATTAAATATACATATTTTAAACATAAGGAGCAGGGGAGTGCTGGCTCTTGATCTGACCAACCCTCTGGAAGGTGCCCAGGCTCCCAGGCTGGCTGTCTGATCTGATACAGATGAAGGAGGACATATTTCTATGAACAGGAATTGGACCTCCTTAATCCAGGCTTTCTACCACATCTGCTAACAGGCCAACTGGCCCAGGTGTCATCCACGCACCTCAGCCCACGAGAGGAATAGAATGTGACATGTTTTGCTGATACCAGCACTCCAATGGTGATGAGTCAAATAAGGAATTGGTTTCTCTTATATAAGAGTCGGAGTAATAGTGTGTTCATTGGCACGTTGAAGTAAAAAAGAGAGCAAGAGAATGGTTGTCTAGCAGAGTTGAGGCCTTCAGGGAATTGTTGCCTTAGTAACACCATTATTGACATTTACTGAGAACTTACTAGGTACCTTGCCCTCTGTTCAGTGCTTTGTGCACATCATTCTCTCCTAATACTCAGTCTTTGAGGTATGGACTGTTGCTACCCCTCTTTTTATAAAGAAGCAGGCTTAGAGAGGTTAAGTGGTTTGCCAGTATCCTCAGCTTTGCCAGTGCAGAAACTCTGCAGCTCAGTCTGCTAGAGTTAACAGGTTCTAGCTTGCCTTTTACAAGGTGATCTCATATTTCCTAAATACGTACTGTGTGGCAGGTGCTGGTAATAAGTGAATTGGAATGGTTTAGTCAGGACTCGGTCCACTTCGTGAAGAGATGACAACTCACACTGAATAGGCAGAAAGTGGATTTGTTGACTTACAGAAAATGTCCAGGGTTGGTTTTGCTTCAGGCATGGCTGGATCCAGCAAACAAAAATGTCTTTGGGATTCTGTTCCTTAGTTGCCATGTAGGTTCCATTCTCAGAGAGGCAATCGTGTGGTAGCAAGATGGTTGCCAACAGTGCCAGGCTTGCAACCTTACAGTTCTAAGTTCAGCAAATTAAAAGCAAAAGGAAATGCCTTTTGCTGTTATTTAAAAAGAAACATTCATTTACCACCCCGCCAAAATTCAGTTTGTGTAAGACTGATTTGGCTGGGATCATATACTCACTCCTTTCTAACCACCCTGGCCAAGGGGCTACAGGGCTCTGGCAGGTTAATCTGCATCATGTGTTCACCTTGGAGCCATGGGTAGTCAGCATAGGGGTAAGCCAGAGGAGGGCTGAAAACCCAGCAGGCAACTGATGTGCAGTTTTCAAAAGAAGTGGGGATGGATTATTGGGGAGACAAAGGCAACAGTGGGGAGTTCTGAGAATATAAAAAAGGGGCACCTAACTAATAAAGCAAGGGGCCAAATTATTACTTTAGGATGGGAGATATATGCCTGGTTCATGACCCAACTAGACATCCACCTAGAGCACTGCCCATGTGTCAGTCCAGCTAGGAACAGGTTTAGTAGCATAAAATCAGAACAAATGGAATTATGTGTTTCTAAGAAATTTGTTATTGTTTAGTCACTAAGTCAAGTCTGACTTATTGTAACCCTATGGACTACAGCACACCAGGCTTTTCTGTCTTCCACCATCTCCCAGAGTTTGCTTAAATTCACGTCCATTGAGTCGGCGACGCTTTCTAACAATCTCATCCTCTGCTGCCCTCTTCTCCCTTTGCGTTCAATCTTTCCCAGCATCAAGGTCTTTTCCAGTGAGTCAACTCTTCGCATCAGGTGGCCAAAGTATTGGAGCTTCAGCTTCAGCATCAGTCCTCCCAATGAATATTCAGGGTTCATTTCCTTAAGATTGACTGGTTGATCTCCTTGCAGTCCAAGGGACTCTCAAGAAAGAGTCTTTAGCATCACAGTTCAAAAGCATCAATTCTTCAGTGCTCAGCCTTCTTAATGTCCAACTCTCAGATCTGTACATGACTACTGGAAAAACCTAGCTTTTGACTATATGGAACTTTGTCAGCAAAGTGATGCCCCAGCTTTATAATCTGCTGTCTAGGTTTGTCATAGCCTTACTTCCGAGGAGCAAGAAATATGTCCATCAAAACACTTGTGGGCAAGTTGGTTCAGTTGTGAGGAAAACAAAACCTGAAATACCAATTATTTAAAGAGGATGTAAGTTTAGTTAAAGCAAGTCCAGAGGTAAACAGGTCAGGCCTGGTATGGTGGCTCCATGTTCATCATGCACCCAGGCTCCTTCTCACTTGTGGCTCCATCACCATTCACACATAGCTCCTTCTCCTTCATGGATCAAGTGATGTGTTCAAGTTCCAGCCTTCGAGCTCACATTCTACCCTGCAGAATTAGGGGAGAAGATGGGCATGTACTCTTTCAAGGACGATCCCAGAAGTTGCTCACACCCCACAAGCAAAAATTGAATCAATGGGTTCTATCTGCAAGGAAGGCTGGGAAATGTGGTGTTTACTCTGGGAAGAACAGATACAGGGACACAACAGGTCTTTGTCAGAAGGGCACCGCATCGGGTAGCCCCTTTTCTGCTACAGACAGTGGGCTAGCCAATGGCTGAAGACTAGTCACCCGGAAGCCAAGCACCTTCCAAGGGCAACCCTCAACATGTAGGACGCAAGCAACCGGCACTCTTTGCTGCTCTCTTTTTTGATCGTCACTCTATTTGCATATTCTAATATGAAAAAGTCCAGTTGCAATCCAACTGCTTCTTCTTTTTCTAAAAAAATTTTATCTTTAGCTGTACCGGGTCTTGGTTGCTATGCACAGGCTTTGTCTCCTACGCTGAGTGTGGGCTTCTCCCCGCAGCGGATTCGCTTGCGTGGTACCGGCTCTAGGGAGCATGGGCTTCAGGAGCTGCAGCTCCCAGGCTGTTGCCTTGCAACATCTGCAGTCTTCCAAGACCAAGGATCAAACCCATGTTCCCTGCATTGGCGGCAGATTCTTAACCACTGGACCACTAGGGAAGTTCTAGTTGCTTCTTAAAATTATACATTATTTTTCTTAGAAATGAGTATGTTCTTAAGTTTAAAAAAAATGTGGTTTCAATAAGTACTAAAACAATGCCAATATGTATAAAGTACTAACTTTCTCCAAACCCTTTATTTTAAACCACAGCAGCCTGCTGCAGGGCTTCCCGGATAGCTCAGTTGGTAAAGAATCTGCCTGCAATGCAAGAGACTCTGGTTAGATTCCTGGGTCGGGAAGTTCCCCTGGAGAAGGGTAGGCTACCACTCCAGTATTCTTGGGCTTCCCTTGTAGCTCAGCTGGTAAAGAATCCTCCTGCAGTGCGGGAGACCTGGTTTGATCCCTGGGTTGGGAAGATCCCTTGGAGAAAGAAAAGGTTCCCCATTCCAGTATTTTGGCCTGGAGAGTTCCATGGACTGTATTGTCCAAGGGGCTCACAGAGCTGGACATGGCTGAGTGGCTCACTGTCGCTGCTCAGCCTGCTGCATGTCCACCTTTCTTTCATGATCATTTAAACACATCCGTACATTTCATTTTCACAAAAATGGGTTATCCTGATATACATAACTCTGAAAATTTCTTTTTGCTTAAGAAATACATCATTGACATGCCAGAGGTGAAGAGCTAGATATTGGACTCATTTTAACAGTTGCATAAAGCTCCAGAATATAGCTCTTCTATAAGTGATTCAAGCATTCCTTTGGTTGGCTATTTCAATTTTTCGGTTACCACAGCAGGCATGTTGCAGTAAACCTGTTGTATGGATGTCCTTATTTATATCTCAGTGCTCTTAGTTCTTTGAGATGGGGCCTTTGAAGTAGCACTGTTGGGTTAAAGAAAAAAGAAAAGCCACTCAGTTGTGTCTGACTCTTTATGGCCCCATGGCATGGAATTCTCCAGGCCAGAATGCTGGAGTGGGTAGCCTTTCCCTTCTCCAGGGGATCTTCACAACCCATGGATCAAACCTAGGTCTCCTGCATTGCAGGTGGATTCTTTACCAGCTGAGCCACAAGATGCATTAAAATTTTTTAATCAATATGATGAGATTACCTTCTAAAAATCACATTCCCACCCATAATGTATGGAAGTTTTCACTGACCCCAATTCTCGCCAGTACCAGAGGTCACTGCTCTTCTGAATGACAGATTGTTGACATCTGATTGACAGTGACCTATGGTACCTTGTTGCTTTGCTTCACATATTACTGACCACGTGTATGGTTGCTCCTCTTTCACATGCTTACTGAAATGCAGACAAGCATAATGGTTCAAGGATTCTGGAGTCGTTCCACCCAAGTCTGTGTCCTGATTTAAGATGTGTGACTACCCACTGTATGACTTGGGCAAGTTACTTCATTCCTCTGAGCCTATTTCCTTAGCTGAGAAACAGGGATATTATTTATTTCACAGGGTAAGTTATGAGAATTGAAAGAGATATACTTGTAAAGTATCCAAAACTCTATCTGGTCCATAGCAAGTACTAAATAAATGGTTGGTGACTATTACTGTTGAGTTGCCTATTGGGTGTTCTCTACTGGTGTGATTGTTTTGTAGGGATGAATTTGTGGCTAACTTATTGTATATTAGCTATATTAATCTTAATCTGTCATTTATGTGGGAAATATTTCCCCAGTCTATCATGCATCTTTTACAGAAGGTTTCCCCAAATTTCTACTTATGTAGTCAAATATGTAATTTCCTTTAGGGTTTCTAGGCTTCTTCTTTTGCTTATGATCTCCCATTATAAAAGTATAGTCTCCTAAAAATTCTTCCAATAATTTTCATTTCAGCATTTAAATCTGTAGTCCTTCTGGTATTTTATGTGTATGATGTGAGGTATGGATTTGGTTGTTCTTTTGGCACCTTACTGGAGTTCTGTTTGTATAGTAGTTCCACATATCAGATTTAATTGAGAAATTTCATGAAAAGAGAAATTTGGAAGAAAATAAATTACAGTATTTGCGGCAGTAAGTAATTAATTGGGTAGTTTTTCTCTTAATGGACTCTTCCCCTTCTCTCTTTTTTCACATGAAATATTATAGGAAACTCCAACATACAAAACTGGCTGTTACTATTTGACATGGTGAAAGATAATGAAGTTACAAAGTGGAAGAGTAAGTTAATCAAGAGCCTTGTAAACAAGGATAAAGTTTTATAATAAAAGTTTAGATTTTATTGTGAAATAATGGGGGAAATAACTAAAAGATTTTAGGCAGAGGAGTGACATAATCAGCTCTTCCAAGAACGGGCTGAAGGAAGACAACAGTGTTTGGGAGTGACCCCACCAGAAAGGCGCCAAGTCCCAGCAACAGACGCTTCCCGTGGACAAACGCGGTGGCCATGGAGATGGGGGCGGGGTGTACTGAAATGACACGTCACGGGATTTAATGGCTGACTAGAATATCTGGGGTGAGAGAGAAGAAAGCGTCAAGAATTCTGTGTTGTGGTTTGAGAAACAGTGGACGGTGCCATTTAAGAAGAAAAGGGAACAATGCAAGCACAGCAGGTGGGAGGGAAACGGCGGGGTTAGCGCTGTACAGTGGGCCTGTGCGTATGCTTAACGTGGAGTCTTTGTGACCCCATGGACTGTAGACCCACAGGCTCCTTGGTCCATGAGATTTTCTGGGCAGGGACACTGGAGTGGGTTGCCATTTCCTACTCCGCAAGGTATATGGATGTTAAACAAGTAAGGGAATATCCAGATGACAGGTGGTCATTCAGACATGGGCTCAGGGAATATGCCTGGACTTAAGATAGGAATCTGAAATTTATCAACATACAGCCAGAAACCGCAAAGCCACGAAACTGGATGAGATTCCTCAGACCGGCTATAGGGCAAGAAGGCCTGAGACACAGGAGGGCCACTGCTTTGGCCGCGTTCTTGAACTGTAAGGACGAAACTCAACCCTGGCAACTGGGCCTCTGCACATGGCTGTACAGGAGGTGCCTTGTGCACTGATGGGTTAACAGTCTTCTCAGGCAGTGTAATTTATTAGAGGGATACGAGGCAGCTCTCAAAAATCAGAGCAGTTTAACATTCAAGAAAATCAAGAACCTGAACTGAGGAAACCTCAGTAACAGGAACTTACATGCCTCTTACATATCATCTGCTGGCTAGCTTCCCAAAGGAAAGGTGAGGTGCTATTCTCAGAAAAAGGAGGGAAAAGTACACTGAGTAGGCAAATGCAGCTGTCTACCCTTGGCTCTCTAGTACATGCATTCTTTAGAACAATTTTATAAATGACTCCATTCAACATATTGGAGAAAATGAATTCCATCTTCTCAGGGGAAATAATCTAAAATGATTTCTAGTTGTCCCATTCAGTGTCAAATCTAGATTTCTAGGTGATAGTCATTCTCCCCTAGATCTTAACCCCATCTTGACAGTCTACAATCTATGGATTTACCGGTATATAATCATCACCAGCACACCCATATGTATTAGTTTGGGGGAACACTGCCAGCAGAATAGCTCAGTTCCAACGGAGGGAAGTTTGATTGGGGTAACTTGGATCATGCTCAAACTTCAGCCAGGCAGTGTGGGGGGCAAAGTGTTGAAATGGAGGAGAGGGATAAAAAGACAAGGTAGGAAATATGGGAGAAGCTATACAGACTTATTTCCACAAGTCACAGGGCTAGAGCTGGTAGTTGTCCTAAGGTATGCATAGGTGACTGGTTCCAGGACCCCAGTGGATACCAACATCTCAGGATGCTCAAGTCTCTTAGGTAAATGGCACACTACAGTTGGCTTTCTGCACCCATGGGTGCCACATCCCCATATTTAACTGTCAAGTTTGATCCATGTTGGTTGAATCCAGGTGCAGAACTTGTGGCTGTGGACAGCCAACTGCGCATTGTCTTTTTCCTTGCCTATACACTGTATTTTTCCTTCAGTCAAGAGTTTTTGACTAATGGCAAGACCTACATTTTTATTCCTGAGGTATACATAGGTTGAAAATTTCCAAGTCTTTTGAATCTTCCCAGATACCAATATTACATAGGTCAGTCTCTATTCAAACTGTCTTTTCACAAAAGATCTTAGTAATATGGCAAATTACCCTCATAATTCTGCAACTTGTGAAATCAACCTCCAAGTTTTAGCTTATAATTAAGGATGCCTAACTCAAGTGGTCTTAACCTTCCTTATCCACTTCAGATTGCTCTACTATCAATAGCTACCTGGTCATCCAGATGTTTTCTCAATAGGTACAAGATTCCAATGACACAGGGAGTTATCTCTACTAGCTTCATTGTAAATGGCTCACTGCACTCCACCCCCACCCCAGTCCATAGACAGTAAGTGTTCCTGCCGCCTTTAATTCAATCAGTGCAATATCAATTCCAGAACCCCCATGCTTCTGAGGGTTTGAAGCCTACTATTTAACCGTTACCAATTTCTGTAACCAGTCATTTGGTTACAAGCAAAAAAAAAAAACCCCCCTTTGTTTGACAAAAACAATGAATATGGTTGTCTCAGAAACAATGGAAAATCTGTTATCAGGTTTTGACAACAGAAACCAGGGCATCTTTGGGGATGTCTTCACGTAACTCCTAGGACTTCCTTGGGACACTACAATCAGGACTCGGTTCCTATAATTTTGTGTCACCTCTCTTAAGACTCAAAGTCTTGGTGGGAGGGGAATTTAGACTGTTCAAGCTTGGATCACACAATCCAACCTCAGTCAGATAAGAGGCATGACACAAAAAGACTGTCATTTACAGCATCCCCACAGAATGGCAAAGAGTAGCATTCCGAAGGAAAAACGGTCTCTATCACTAAAAAAAAAAAGGTGGCGGTAGGAGACAAAAATCAATGGATGTCTGCTATATCAATACTGAGAACTGAACCTACAAAGGAGCAATAGCCGGCAAGGAAGGAAGAAAATGACACTTCAAGAGTCAGGATGCTGGCGGGAGTTGTTTGTACTGCTGAACATTCAGATGTTTATGCAATGGATTTAGCAGTAGAAGGCCATTATTGACTCTGACTTTGCAGGAAGATCAGAATACTCAAAGATTTCAAGGAAAATGTGACTATCCTTCTCTCTGCCTAGTGTGAACACTGCAAGAGGTCTTAAATAGATTAATGTTGGTTGAGAACTGGAATAATCTTTGATGAACACCAAAATTATAAAGTTTATAAGCCAAATACACTCACACATTAAAAATGAAGGAAGTTACCAAGTTCAGAAAGGTTCAAGAGTAATTAGATTGAGTAATGGATGAATATATTTATCTAAATATTCACTAATATAAAGGTAGGTCTTTTAAATTATTTGACAGAACAGGCTCAGTGATAAGTAACTTGTCAAGGTCGAACAGTAAGCATTGTATTTTAAAAATTCTTTATTTTAAAATAAGAGTTTAAATGTGAGTAGTGTAAAATATTCAAATCCAGAAATGTATAAAGTTGAAACTCATGTAATCTACACTGTTTAAGACTTTTCTATGCATTATGAACATAAACACAAATTTTTAGATGAGTTCGTACTACACAATTTTCTAGCAATGGTTTGTTTCACTTAATAAATTATGGCCATTTTCCATGCCAATATGTAATAAATGTATTTTATTCTTTACAACAGACATGTAAATGTTCTTATATGGTTGAACCAGGTGTTTTATAGTGGTTATAACAAATTCTTTGCTGATAAACATTTAGATTTTTTACTATATTCTTCTACCATGTAATTAATTTTTATGCTTCTGTAGTAACTTAAATATGTCAGCTCTTGTTCCATTCTATCTTCTGGACTGGAAAATAGTATCAGTGTAGCCTTGACCTCGTTTAACACTTAAAGATTCTGATATTGGTAGACAACTTATCTTAGGACTCAATTTCAAGTAACTGAAACTCAACTCAAAGTAACTTAAGCAAAGAAGGGTATTTATTGATTCACATAACTGAAAAGTTCAGGGGGATATACTAGCTTCAGGCACGGTTTGATCCAGGGGCACAAACATTGTCATCAGGACTCAAGTCTCTCCATCATTTGGCTCCATTTTCCTCTGTACTGGCTTCATTCTCCGACTGGCTCATTTGATATGTTGGGCCCTGTTGGTTTGAGCTTTTCATCCTACAGAGTTAAGCAATCTCAGTAAAGAGCTTTTCTTTCGTAGTTCACTAAAACTCTAAGGGTTGAGAATCACTGGACCAACTTGAATCGCACGACCAATCCTGAACCAATCACTATGGTCAAGGAGATGGACTGTGCTGATTGATCAGGTCTGAATTACATGTCCACCCAAGAAACCTAAGATTAGGTCAGATTGAACCATGTGGACTGAAGAAAGGGAGAGGAGGTTCAAAGAAACATCAGGGAGTTGTTACAAAGGAATGGAGGCTGGTCAATCAAAAACAACTGATGTCAGTGGTAAGACCAGATACTGAAAAAGTTTAATCTCTGCTCATAAAGTTGAATGGTAACCACTGGCATTGTTCCTTCCTTGATGATAAAAGTATTCTCGAAAAAATCATGAGTAGTTGTTTGTCTTCTACTCAGGAGGCTTGTAATCCATCTGAATGGAATAATCATGTCCAATAGCGTATCTGGATGATACAAGAGTTTCAGTGTAAGTAAACTCAGTCGTCATGAGTCTGAGAGCCCAACTGTCTTGCTGACATGAAACAGGACAACCAGCCTCCCGCTGGCAAATAGTTCTGTGAGACTTCCTCAAGTCAGTGGTAAATTTTAAGTTCAGTGGAAAAGTTTTATGTTCCTTTAAGTCTTTTGCCAAGTTGAACTGGTACATTTCTGTGAATACTGGTAAATCAGATTCATCCCTGTATGACCACAGAATGGAGGAATGGACAGTGCTTTCAATCTGCTCTGCTCCGTCAGATCTGGCAGAAAGGGTCCCAAGTGCTGAAAATGATGACCTAATATATATATGTAGGCATAGAGGCTTACTCTGCAGTTAAAAAAAAAAAAAAAAGCTGCTGGTCCAGGAGTATGTAGCATGCTCCTTCCTGTTGTGAACATTAAGTCCCGTAGGGCACAGAAGTACAGATTGCTTCTGTTCAAAACTTCTTGGATATGAGATAGCGAGATCAGCTGTAGTCTTCTGAAGGACAATGTCTGATTGCAGCAACATGTCAGAAAGGCAGGCAATGGCTGAGTCAGGGAAACAGACAGGAAGTAAGGTACCTTCAGCAGGGCCAGTTAGTAGCCAGGCTAAGATCTGGAAAAACAGGCAGTTTAATGTTGAAGTTCTGTAAATTAGCTTTAGCCCTGAGTATTCCAGGGTTAATTCATACAGTTTACTCTAGATACAATTTTCTGATCTTAAAGGGCCAGTCAGGTATAGCAACTTTCACTTTCCTGCTGATCTGACCAAGAACTTTCAGCTCAGGAGAATGGTATCTCTTCAATCCAGACTTGAGGTTCTGTTTAGGAGTCTATGCTACATCTGGGAGTGATAGGGTTGGGAGAGCCAGGTTCATCAAGATTGGCCCTATTTTCTTTGGTAATCAAGTCTCCATCTTCTGTAATTCAGCTCATCTCTGAGAATCATCTTATCAACAAGTCAAGGCCTCAGACTGGTTGAATGGTACTGCTGCAAGATGAGATCTGAGGCATGGAGATAGTTAAGTTAACTAGGTTTGAATTTTAGGCTTTTTCCACCATCAATTCTTATACACAGCATACATTAGACTCTTGAACAGATGATCATCTTTACCTTTTAAGTCTCTCATTTTAACAGGGTTAAAGGGAACGGCTGGCAGTGATAGATCAATGTATCTTCCGGTCAAGTCCAAGAGAAAAAGAAAATCGAGTTGACATTATGAAGGTAGCGAAAAAACCAAGTTTGTAGACAATTTCTTCTTTACAAATAATAGTTGTATGTACACAAGCAGGCTAGTCATCAGGTTTTGTTGAAGATGAGCAGTATAGAATAACCAGACTTAGGCTTTGTTTGATGATTTGTACACTGAGTCACATAATCACAATTAGTGTAGAGGATAAGAGACAAAGATATAAAGAAACAGTCCCAACTTTTAACCAGTGCATTCATTAAAGTAGTTGAGGACAGCTGGCCCTTTAGTCGATTCTGAAGAAATAAGATTTTTTCTCAGGGCATGGATTAAAGTCTACTTGATCTACATGATCTGGTCTGGGAGTTCATGTATCAAATCCCTCCTGAACAGACAAGTTGTCTTAATGCCTGAGAGTATTTCATGACAAGGAATGAAGTCAGCCACTGTGATTCAGTCAAAACAACAAATGAAATTCCATGGAAACATCCACAAGGATAAGGGACTGTGGTCTTGTGACATTAGGAAGACTCAAAAAGTTTGAGTCTATCTCTTTAGCTGCAGGCTTTACAGAGTTCCTTCCACGTTAGTCTACATTTCCAGGAAAAAGATAGACATGCAATTTGAGATGCCCACCAAGTAAGCTATCAAGGCCTGATCCAAAGGCCTACCTCTAAATATCATTAACATCAACAACTGATGATATCAGACATGAAAAGATTCATCTTAAACTCTCTCATTGGCTGGAAGGAAATTTTTACAATCGCCACATTTTAAATTACACACACAGGAAAAGGGTGTTCAGACTGTCTCTTGTGGATCAGGTATTACATGTAGAGCTGAGTACTCCTTACTTTTGAGCAGAACAGGCAGATATGCCAGTGATGGAGGAATTGTTTTAGCAGTTTTTCAAAGGTTATTTGCTTCTTTATTCTGGAAACAGCAGTTAAACTGAATAAAAACCAAGTAGTAGTGTAACTGCCAATGGCTGAGTGACAGTGATGTAGTTTGAGAAGATGAATCATCATCAGGTGCCCTTTCAGGTAATGTTGTCAGTCTCTGAATTCTGCTTTCATAGTTTATGGTTATCTCTTGGACACGAAGAAGAGTACCATGGCTGAGGATGGGAGGTCCAATGTATAGCTGGTCTAATACTGCCTCAATGAGGCATCAACTTTAACATCAGCTTCGATACTTGGCGTTTACTATATTCGAGGAGGATCAAGACTTCAAGGTCATGCATTTTAAGTACCACTAGAGCATCCAGTGTTTGTTGAAGAAGTTGAATATGGGGGTTTGTCAGTGTAGTGTACAAATTGTTCACTGGCTGTATCATTCAGGAATCACTGGAAGTCTATTTGTGGTTAGAGGGCTATTATTCTAGGTCCATCTGATGTTACTTTCAGCCCATATGACTAATCTTGGGGGCAAAGATATGTCCATCTTCTTGCACTTCTCTGAGTATTCCTAAGAATGCTCATTATCAACTGAACACCGACATGTTGGGTAGAGGTACAGAACAGAATGTGATTCAGGTCGAATATACTGTTGTCTAGGGCAGTGGTTTCCAAACTGTGTTCTGAAGAATTCTGATTGTTGTAAAGAAGTCTCCTTAGGTGTCACCATGATGGTCAAGTAAGATGCTTGTGGCAGGTTTCAGGTCCCCCGCTTCTGCTTCCTCCAGAGCAGCTTCACTTTTACTCTGGGCTTCCATAAAGTTTTCATTCAAAGGGCTTCATGGCCACGAAGCCTTTGGAAAACCAATGATCTAAGAGTAAGTTGTTCACAAAATGCTGAAATAAAAAAAAAAGGTCACAGAAACCAGAAACTGTGAGCAAAGCCTGTGGTAAGCCAAAGCGTTTTTCTATTTATTCTCTAATGTGGGCCACATTACAAAATGAAAAAGTTAACATTCCAGTCTGCTACAAACTCAGATTGCCTGATTGGGCTTTATGTGACTATCAGGGCAAGGCTATTGGTTTTAAGTGACAATAGTGCTGGGTTTTTTTGCAGTCAGCAAATGGCTGCAAAATGCATTAGTTTCTTTGTAAATATTATTTTAAGAAGTCCTTGACTGGATGACTTCACGTATTATAAGATTTCAATGGTCCACAACTTAAATCCTAAGAAAGTATCTCCTTCTCACCCATTCCCTTTTACTCTGTTTTTTTCCTTTCCCCTCCTCACTCACCTGAGATGTAGTTCCCTTAAACTAGATTTACAGCACAATTCTATGAGAGAAGTATATTGCTAAACATCATAGAATTTTCTTTCTGGCAGAAGTAACTTCCCCACACTCTTCTCCCATGTATCCCCACAAATCTTCTAGAGGTTTCTTTGACAGAAAATAAAGCTGTCAAGATGTAGGGTTCTCAGATGATGAAGATATACTAATTCAAGAAGTTATTGCCAAGGTAAGAAAAAAAGGGGGGGGGGTTTCAAAGATACTGTTTATTCCTAGGTCTCCAGGGCAATTATGTTGGCAATCAGGAAACACTGGCTACATTGCTTTAAAGAAGTTTTCCAATTCCATTAAAAGAAATGCTACAAAAATGACATTATGTATTTGATTAAACTTAAGACACACTGGGCCAAACAACTAAATGAGGCTCTTTACTGTAAGCCTTTTGAGATCCTTTAATACACTACCTGCATTAACAATCAGGGAAGGGACACATTTTACAGTATTTTACCACATTATTGGACTACAGAAGCTCTTTATATATGATACATATTACATGTGTATATCAAATATATACATACACAAACATACATATGAACAGTTCTAGTCTAAAAAAAACCTGATGGCTCATTCTATGTAAATATTAATTTGGGGATAGAGGACCACAGAGTTGGTGTCTGGGAATATTAACAAGAATAAAAAAAAAAGAAAAAAGAAAAAGGAAGACATGGAATCAACAGGGATCCCCAATCAACTAGGCCATCTTTGGGAAGACCACAAAGATGGATGAAAGATCTAAAAGTAGCTTTGTGTTTTCTAATGGGTAATCTTGTTGTCAGATGAATATACTACCATAAAGACAGTCTACTACTGCCAAACCTCAGAGATGACTTCAGGTCCAGGTACAATTATCGCAAAATCACATCTCTGACATCCTAACTGACTGAGGGCACTGATTGAGATCGGGAAGTTGAAAACTTTTCTGGGGTTCCCAATCTCCAGTTATTTTAACACTGCACATAAAATAGAGGCTAAGTTAATTCCAAAGAGAGAACTGGACTGGGAGTCAGAAGGCCTGGCTTCTACCATTTTGCAGCTGTGTAACGCTGGATAACTTTTAAATTTCCATTTCCTTATCTGAAAAAAGGGATTATAATTTGTGTTACTTGGTAACTAAGATTAATGCCAGTGAAAGTGCTTTGAAACTGTAAAGTGCTATATAAACATAAGGGATTACCATATAGGTTCTACCTGGATGTATCAAGAGGCCTTTTCTGGAATCTGACTGGAGCTTATTGAGATGCTGTTAGGTAAAGGGATTCCTTGGTAGAATTTCTTACATTTGTGTGAAAAGTTCTGGTTCCTGAGTAATCCCAAAGAAGATGCTGTGAGTTCACTGTGCCTTTGTTTTAATCCCAGCGGGTCAGAATATCTGCTTGCTCATTCAGTAGGCTACTACAGATTTGAAATGGAAAAAGAATGGGGTCCAATTAGACAATTCTCGAATTTCAATCATTTGAGACAGTGGGGCGTGGTCCGATATGGTTCTCAAAAAGATGCTGCCATTCTTCAGACAGTGCTGATAACTAAAAATCCCCTGGTCCAAATTTATTATGTGTCTCTGAAAGCTTTAACTGGAGAAACGAAATGCACACTTATGGAACAAGCTGAACCTTTGTTGTGATAAAACAGCTTCAGCTATTTGGCTTGAGAAGTTGAACTTCACTACAAAAGGCTGTGTTGAATCTGGGTAGAACAGGACAGGAGTGGAGGTGAAGGCCACATCATGATGATTCGCTGGATACGCCTCCTAGATCACAGTGGTCCACTGGAATGATGTCTTCTTCAGTACTGAGGTGGCAGAATCCATCACCATAGGCAAAAATCCAGGTACCAGATCTGTAGGCTGATGGAATAGCACAAAGGTGATCAGAAGATCCAGGTGAAC
>SJYC01104616.1:0-14687 GCA_006408675.1 Madoqua kirkii
GATGGATGAAAGATCTAAAAGTAGCTTTGTGTTTTCTAATGGGTAATCTTGTTGTCAGATGAATATACTACCATAAAGACAGTCTACTACTGCCAAACCTCAGAGATGACTTCAGGTCCAGGTACAATTATCGCAAAATCACATCTCTGACATCCTAACTGACTGAGGGCACTGATTGAGATCGGGAAGTTGAAAACTTTTCTGGGGTTCCCAATCTCCAGTTATTTTAACACTGCACATAAAATAGAGGCTAAGTTAATTCCAAAGAGAGAACTGGACTGGGAGTCAGAAGGCCTGGCTTCTACCATTTTGCAGCTGTGTAACGCTGGATAACTTTTAAATTTCCATTTCCTTATCTGAAAAAAGGGATTATAATTTGTGTTACTTGGTAACTAAGATTAATGCCAGTGAAAGTGCTTTGAAACTGTAAAGTGCTATATAAACATAAGGGATTACCATATAGGTTCTACCTGGATGTATCAAGAGGCCTTTTCTGGAATCTGACTGGAGCTTATTGAGATGCTGTTAGGTAAAGGGATTCCTTGGTAGAATTTCTTACATTTGTGTGAAAAGTTCTGGTTCCTGAGTAATCCCAAAGAAGATGCTGTGAGTTCACTGTGCCTTTGTTTTAATCCCAGCGGGTCAGAATATCTGCTTGCTCATTCAGTAGGCTACTACAGATTTGAAATGGAAAAAGAATGGGGTCCAGATTAGACAATTCTCGAATTTCAATCATTTGAGACAGTGGGGCGTGGTCCGATATGGTTCTCAAAAAGATGCTGCCATTCTTCAGACAGTGCTGATAACTAAAAATCCCCTGGTCCAAATTTATTATGTGTCTCTGAAAGCTTTAACTGGAGAAACGAAATGCACACTTATGGAACAAGCTGAACCTTTGTTGTGATAAAACAGCTTCAGCTATTTGGCTTGAGAAGTTGAACTTCACTACAAAAGGCTGTGTTGAATCTGGGTAGAACAGGACAGGAGTGGAGGTGAAGGCCACATCATGATGATTCGCTGGATACGCCTCCTAGATCACAGTGGTCCACTGGAATGATGTCTTCTTCAGTACTGAGGTGGCAGAATCCATCACCATAGGCAAAAATCCAGGTACCAGATCTGTAGGCTGATGGAATAGCACAAAGGTGATCAGAAGATCCAGGTGAACACTCGGCAACCAGGAAGCACAGGACTGGAGAGAAGAGTGACAAAACATATGAGATAACAAATGCTTGGAATCAGAAACACAGGACCCTGGGCTGGGGCTGCTGTCAGCATACCCACTGCCTGATGGATACTGATTCTTGACAAATGCTGGGGGGTGGGGGGGTGGGGGGTTATGATTAATAATCAGTGATGATAAGAACAGAGAGTTCTCAGGCGAAGACTGTTTTTGGACTCTTGTGGACAAACTGTTTCAGGGAAGCAGCAAATAGGAATGGCTCCAATTCTCATACTCTGGGGGAGTAATTTATCTGTATTCAGATTCCTGGGCAGTGGTTGGTGGGGGAGAACAAAGTGTCTCCCAGGTGGTCTGAGAACTGGATTTAAGTTGATATACAAACACCAAAGCAAAGGAGACACTGCTGTTCTTCCTTTTCCAATGCCTTTCACAAACTGTCTTATAACCTCATATCAATACTTGTAAAACGTATCCTTAACTGTAATTTTAATGCTTCCATCTTGAGCAGGAGACAGTAAGGTATACAGGGAATAAAACCCTTGCCCTCCTCTATTATACCCTATGCAATATGGCTGTTTCTCTTCACATTTGAAGGGTCCCTAAAATCTGTTTAAAGTTAGAATTAAAAAATAATAAAACATGAAGTAAAGGAAGAGATGTGGCCCATAATTAGTGACTTTTCAATAATAATTAGGTATAATAATTAGGCTATCACACAGCAATTAAGCAAATATTGATTGAGTGCTTATTTGGTGACAGCCTGGTCTCATTTAAGTTTCTTCTTTCTACTAAAGCTTCATCTATGTAGTTAACATGTCTGGGCAAAAGTTCCCAAGACAAGGCCCTTGCTTTCAAGGGGCTGTTACCTGTAAAGAGAACTAATGCAATGCACACAAAAAAGTACTTTATAAGCTACTGAATATAAAGATAAATAAAAGATACACAAAAAACATTAAAAACTTAAAAAAGGTTAATTTCTGCCTAAGGTTAAGAGATTCAAGGAGAAGACAGCATCTGAGTTGGATATTGAGGAAATGGCAGTTTTGACAGATGAAGAAGCAGAGAAGGCATTCCAGGACAGAGAAGAGAGCATGAACAAAAGTGCAGAAATGGTAAAGAAACCGGCGTTTTGGAAAATGGCAAGTACCGTAGTTCGCTTGGATGGAGCATCGCCAGAGTTTGCACTGAGGGTTTGGTGAAAACTCAAGTCTCCGAATTTCCAGGAACAGCGCTGGTGGCAGTGCTTGCTCAGTCATTGTCTCTTTTTCAAAACAAGGACAACACTCCTCAAATTCGAAAACAAAAACGTCCAGCTCCCGAGTTCCTGTCACACCCTGGTATTTTCTTCCAGGTCCCAGATCCAGTTCTTGAAATTCTGGAAATCTAGAGCCCATGCGGTGATTACACTGAAAGACATCGGTTCCAGCGAGTGCAGAACGCTGTACTGAAACCCTTTCAACCTCCTATTCTGGACAGTTCATGTTTTGTCACAGAATTTCAAGCTTTGAGTTCCAGTTGGTTTTCTCCTCCTTTCTCCTGAGGAAAGCATCGTGTCACCACAGTCTCAAGATTCTTTTGAGGTACATCCAGATTTAATTACAAAAGAGCTAAAAGACCAACACATTTGTCTCCAAAACAGTCATTTCTCTGGAATTGAGATCATTTGTCTCTGCCCTCCAGGTAAAGGGAACAGTCAATTGATTTTTTTCCAGACATTTGTAAGAAATAGCAGAACCGGCTAACACCTAACAGACAAACACTTAGGTGTGTTTGCATTTGCTTACTTAGAGCTGTACCACGGTAAGCACCACTCCACAAAACGAAAATGTTTGAAATCCAAGTGTTCAAACATTTCTATAGTGTTTGCTGGACAATGGCCTGGAATCTGATAAAAAGCAGCTGACGATTAACAAGCAAAAACTGGCATTTTGGCCACCTTAGTAACACACTTGCAAGCAAAGAGAATACAAAGCAGGCGGGGAGGAAAATTAAGGTTTGAAACACTTCCAAACTACTGACTTTGAGGTTCAGAAGAAGTTCTAACAAAACTTTTCAGAGAATGTCAATTTCAATTAATAAAAACAAACATCTTCAGGAATTCCATGTCCAGTTCAGTCTATTCCAGTGAGACAGCTTGCTAAAAACCCACCTGCACCATTAATTAGCTGGACTTGGCAGCCCATTTAAAAATAAGCCTGCTCACTACCAACCACACGGAGCTAAGAATATAAAACAAGAGCAAGTAACGGATGGCAACCATGGTCATGGAAAATGATCAGTGAAAGAGTCAGAAAGGCAGTCAGGCACCAGAAAATAAAAAGTTGTTGGGCCAAAGATTGAATAGGCTTCTTGACATTAGAGAACACATCCACTCCTCGTTTCAGCTGCTTTATACTGGGTGTCACTGTACCATAAGCATCAGCCGCCCTTCAGGCAACCCATCGTGAAAGGACTCAGAACAGGAGCCAAGCAGTGGAGTGCTGTTACCCCGAACATCCACTATGCATAGAACAGCTCACATATCCCAGGGACTCAACAGGGGCTTCAGCTTGGTTGTGACGGGTCCCAAATGACATCTAAGCCTCAGTTTCCTCCTTGTGGCAAAGGAACTGTGGTTCTTAACTCTTCCGGGTCACAGGCCCCTCTGAAAACTTGCTGGCGATGGATTCTCATTTCCCTAAATTGCATATTCCCACTAACTTCTGCACACAATTTCAGGGAGTTTGGGGATCTCCATCTCCAATCCAATGTTTCCAGGTTCAACATCCAAAGATTGGGGATTTCTAAGTTTTCTTACAACTTCAAAAAAAAAAAAAAAAAAAAGCCAACCATAACGAACAATAATCATTCCTTTCATCCACTGACGCTTTATGGTTTACAAAGCGCTTTCAATCCCACAAACGTTGATAGAGGAGGAAACTGAGGCGCAGACAAATTACTGAGTGACTTGCCTAAGGTCACTCGGCCAGCTGGTGGCTAGGCCCGGAAGCAAACACAGCTCTTCCGACTCCGGAGCTCGCTTCTCCACCCCGGAGTTGCCGCCAGAGCTCCCGCCCCTCACTAAGGCGGCATAAGGAGGAAAAGGCAAAGTAGAAAGCCCACCACCAACCATCCCCCGGCTCCCTCCTGCCCCCCCAACTGGGTCCTTGCAGGCCCTGAAGGGTGGCGCCAGGCCTCCAGGCCGGCCCCGGCCACCCCAGCTCCCCGGCCGCGCCAAATCCCGCCGCCGCCGCCTCCCCGGGAGCGGGGCGGAGCAGCTGCCCGCCGCCGCCAACCACCCGGACGACTCCTCGTCGAATCGCAAACGCATAGGCCGCCGCCCGAGTTCTGCGTACGAGAAGAAAGACGCGGCGCGAGCGCCAACGGCCACCGGGCGCGCGCCGCGGCGGCCGGGCCTGCGCCCCAAGAGCTGGATGCCAGAGCAGGAGAAAGAGCCGCCAACCGATCGCTCGATCGACCGCGCGCCCGCTCCTTCGCCCTACCAGACCGGGGAGGGGGGGAGGGCGCGCCAGGGCTTCTTTGAGTTAGGGGCCTGACTCCCCGGCGACGAGACAAGATGGCTCCTCCGGTCCGCGATGCAGCTGCCGTCCCGGCTGCGTCGCTCGGCCCGCCCCCGGTACTGTTTCTTTAAATGGCGGAGAGGGTCAAGAAAGCAGGAAGAGAGGCGCGCGCACTCACGTGACAGGGGCGGGCCCGGCAACAAAATCCGGTCACGTGGGAGCACGCTACCCACCAATCAGGAGGCGTCGCATCAGGGCGGGGGCGGGAGGAGCTGCGGCTCTGTGATTGGCGGAGTGCGCCGCGGAGGCCTCGGGGACTTGGGGCGTCGGGGAGTGCGCGAGGCGGCCCGGGTTGTGTGCACTGGTGGAGACAAAGAGGTGGCGGTGGCGGCAGCGGCGGAGCAGTCCTAGACGCCGAATTTTGTAGTGCTGAGTCCTGTCACCATCTCATCTAGCGCGGCGCGAGGGCGGCTGGTCTCGCGGCAGCGGCGGCGGACGCGGAGGTGGCGGCAGCACATGGTTCCAAGAGCGCCCTGCGGTTATTGGGTTCCAATTCCGTGGGGAGGGACAAAGGCAGCTGTGAGCGCCGGGCAACGCCCGGTCGGGTGGTGCTCTCGCCACTGCCCTCGATCCGGGCCTTGAAAACTGGGACTAACTTGTCTCCGTGAGGAGGAGACCACGGCACCGAGGCCCAGGGAGGGCCTGAGAGGCTGAGGCCGCTGTCTGAGGGAAAGGGGGAGGGGCGCGGCCCGCCTGAGTTGATTGGGTGGGTCAATTCTGTGGCGACGTAGTGGGCCACTGTGAGGTAATTTGACTCACTACCCTGAAGAAATTGGGGCGCACAGCAAGCTAGGTTTGATCTGGGATTTGAAAACGGAAATCGGTCTTCAGCGCTTAGGAAATCTTTCAGTTGGTAGGTGGTGAAGCCGGAACTAACGCCATATGCACTTGAGCAACATCGTGATCGTCAGTCTGGGGCTTATTTAAGGATCCTGGGATCATTGATGGCGAAGACATGCGTGGCATCCAGTTTTATGACTGAAGTTGCTAGACTTCCGGATTGGTAAGTTTCCGGACTGGTGAATTTCCTCACAGGAAATTTAGAGGAACAACAACAAAAAACTCGGAAGAACGTGAAGATGGAGCTGTAATTAAATCACCAACTCCAGTATCAGCTACTCTAGGACGAACCACATTCCACTCAGTGAATTATCGCAAATTCATGCTAATGTTCCTTAAGACTACAGATCTATGACGTAGTTTATTCCAAAGTATTACATCGTAGTCATTGAGAGGATAAAAATATTTAAGGAAGAAATCAGTTTTTGATTTAGACGTCTTTTCGAATATATTTTAGGTGGATAACTAGATAATTTTGTTTAACTGAGGAGCACAGATTTACCAACTCTTTACTGGAAGGAGTCCTGAAAAATCTATTCTATTGTAAGCTTGTATTTCCCAATTAGTGGTTAAAGAATTGGAGAGACATCACCGCACTCATGGCTTTCACGAATTACAGCAGTCTGAATCGAGCTCAGCTAACCTTTGAATATCTGCACACAAATTCGTAAGTATTCTGTAGGTGCCTCTGAGGTCACTGATAACTCATATGGAAGTCTTTTTCTCAGGAAGTCTCGCATTTTTACTTTTTGGGATGTGTCACTGGAGGAGTCTTGAGCTCTGTATGGAAGAACTGAGATCAGTGAAATGTTTGTTGCTAATCCAGAAGAATATGATCTTCCTTTACTGGATCAAAATTTATTTGATAGAAGGCAAACTAATTCCTTGGAGTCTGTGTATTGAGTTTCATTCAAGTGTTTGATAGGAATTCAACAAGTATTCTTGGATCGCCAAAAATTGGACTATTCTGTTCAACTCCTTGTCTTTGGTGTCGACAGCCAATACAGTTGGGTAGTAACAAGTCTTTTTTTTTCTAAGAAGGAAAAAAGAAAAAAGAATGAAGACATTTAAATAACAACTTGTGAGAAGAAGTTTTTTCCCCCCCTAGAAAACAGTTTGCTTTATTTTTCTGGGAAATTTGTTCTCTCCAGTATAGTTTTTAATATTAAGCAGGAAGTGATAACTTGATTAAATCCATGATTTAAATAGCCTTTCCCCCAAAGTTTCACAAATCATTAAATAAGTGCTGTGTTCGTAGTTCTTTGAGTTTATGAAGAGATTGTCATCACTCCATTGATCTGGACTATTTCAAGGTTAATCCTTACTCCCACTTTCTTGGAGGTGATGCAGTGGGCGTCCTTGTTTAGTCTTTTAGTACATTCATTTGGCATTTTTGAGATGAAGGTAAGTTTTTCATTTTAGAACTGGAGAAGTGGTAAGCAGCTTAATGAATGGTCCAGAGATCAGAAGAACCACCTTCAGAATTGAGAATATAGACTAGTTTTCAAGTAATAGTACAGTAACTTTAGTTGTCAAGTAATAGTACAATAATACAATAACCGTTTACAAAAAGAACCACATATTTGTGATAATGTCTGTAATTTTTTGTTTTGCTGTTTTAACTATGAAGGAAATAAAATTTTTCTGAATGGTGAATTGCCAAATGAGAGCCTGGTTTTGTTTAGGAAGGTTCTTACTGAACTAGAGTATTAGAGTAGGGATTGTAGAGGTCACCTAGGTGTAGTTTCATGTTGCAGCCTGATGAATCTGAAATCCAACTAGATAAGGCCTCTCATCAAAAATTATACCCATCTTGCTTGTAGTATAGCCATGAGCAGAACCTTTAGTATCCTTGTTTATATTTGAGCTGCCACATTAAGAACAAGCAGTTGAAGGCCACTTAGATGTTCTCAGATTGTGTTTGATAAATTGAGTTCTGAGTTTTGGAGTGAAGGGCCAAATTTGGAATGACAGACTATGTGATGATCTTGGAAGACCATTGAAGGAGACTTGATTCTGGGTTCTTGTTTTAGCTTACCCAAAGATTATATTTGATAATAAAATGATAGTGAAAAGTGAAAGTGTTAATTGCTCAGTCATGTGACTCTGCATCGGCATGGTCTGTAGCCTACTAGGGTCCTCTGTCTGTGGAATTCTCCAGGCAAGAATACTGGAGTGGGTAGTAGCCATTCCCTTTTCTGGGGGATGTTCCTAACCCAGGGATGGAACTTGGGTCTTCTGCACTGCAGGCAGGTTCCTTACCATCTGAGCTACCAGGGACTGTGGCTTCTGCCAGTCACATTTAAACATGGTCAAAAATCATCTTTTTAGCAATGCTAGTAGAGTAAGGATTATTCCTGTTTTGCCTTTGAGAAGACTTAAGTTCAAAGATTATTACGTGCCAGAGGTTACACAGCTTCAAGGCACCAAGGCACCGCTTCAATGTGGTAAGATTTATCTGGCCATATAATTAGTGCTTTTAACCATTAGGCAACACCAGCTGTAGTCAGTTTTACCTTTAAAGGGTTGTTTCCTTGTATATGCCAGAAGGTTTACTTTCCGTTTTGAAAGTCTTCAATTTTAGATTGGCCTTCCCTTGTGGCTTAGCTGGTAATGAATCTGCCTTCAATTCGGGGAGACCTGGGTTTGATCCCTGGGTTGGGAAGATCCCCTGGAAAAGAGAAAGGCTACCCCCTCCCTATCCGCTCCAGTATTCTGGCTAGGAGATACATTTTAGTTTATCTCAGTGAACCTCTTAAATTGAGAATTCTAGGGTATTTCATTTCTATTGCTATTTTATGGCTTATTGAAAATAGAACAGAGCAAAGGGAAAGAATTGAACCTCAGTTAAGTCCCTTGTTTGAAATTGGAGAATTTTCTGGGAATTTGACTTACTGTGTTGAACTGGAACCACTTGCTTGCATAAATGTTTTTGAGAGTCAGATGTATCATTTTGGAAGCTCTGGAATTTATTATCTGGATCAGACCTTAGGACTTGTTTACTTTTGAATGTATCCAGTTCTACGAGAAGAAAATATGAAGCCCAGAACACCTAGCTAAGTTTTTGGTTTGTAACCAGTTTCAAGGCCTTGTGACCTGACTGGAAGTTCATTTCTAGAGGAAACAAATTGTAAAATTTTCAGAAAATGTGACTTGTTAATGGTAATGATGGTAGATGTGTCCACTGGGTTAAGTGGTATGGTGTTAACCTTCAGAGAAGGAAGGGTTTTCCTTTTCCCTTTTTATAATTAAAAAAACACAAGACCATTTTAGGGTGTCTGATATCTGTAAATTGCCATGGTGTATATTGTGAAAGAAATGACTCCTTAGCACGCATTTAGCAGAATCCAGGATAGTGAAGTTGCTCAGTCGTGTCCGACTCTTTGCGACCCCATGGACTGTAGCCTACCTGGCTCCTCTGTCCATGGGATTTTCCAGGCAACAGTACTGGAGTGGGTTGCCATATCCAGGATAGAAGGGTAGAAATCAGTGTGATGCAGTAGAAACAGCATGGGCTTGGGAGCCAGCTAGGCTTCTGTTTGCTTCCTGGCTGTGTTCTAGGGTAGGTCTAGTTATCTGAGCCTCAGTTTCGTCATTTACAAAACAGGACTAGTCTGACAATGTTTATGAGGATTGTATAAAATAATGTTTATAAGATAATTAGATTGCACATAGTTCATAGTGAATATCAAATAGTGACAGTTATTTGTTCTAGTTATAAGGTCACATAAACCAAAAGTTGGTGTGATAGCAACTTGATGTTTGCTAGGCAGATTAATTTTTAATAAATTTTGGAGCATCTGTTGAAGATAATAAACACCTGCTTGGAATTATTGTTTTGTATTGTTCTACATTAACTTGATTATATCAGCATTAGGATTTGAGGCAGGTCTGGGAAATTCTAACACGGAAGTCTTGGGTGAATTTCTTTTAACTGCAAATTGGTGATACGAGATGATTGAAATTAGGGTTTTTGAATAAAAATAGTTTATGCTGTACTGCTGTTTGGTGTGGCAGGTTTTGTGACTGCTGCTGAAAAGCCCATGAGCAGTCTAGGTGCCAGAGTCAAGATGGAGTAATAGTGGTACGTCTTCCTTTGGCAGAAGGTACGTATCTTAAGTCAGTTTGCCCTGGAATTTTTCAGCTTTATTTTCTAGCAGTTAAGGCAATTAACTCTGGACTGCATATCTAAGAACTCAGTAGAACCTATCACTGTGTGATGGGGTTATAAATATTCTATTGCTTTAAAATTCAGACTGAATATAAATAGACCATTTTCCTTACATAATGAGTAGATTTACACTTGAATTTATCATTGGAAATGCTGAGATGCAAAGCTATTTTGATTGTGGCACGATTGGTATAAAAGCCACAGTCAGTTGAAAGTGAAAGAGTTCGTTAAAAACTTTGTCTTTTTCCAGATGGTTGATCTTTCTTGGATTACATGTAAAGAATCTTTAGGTCTGTGAAGAAAAGGATTTCTTTTGATCCTTATATAAATAACTCTAAACTGCTCACTAGCAATGAGTGCATCTCTTTGAATATTATTTGAAAAAAGGGGAAGATCTTTTCTAGATGGTATATTTTTTGTTGTGATTTGAGAGATATTTCGAACTTTAGCATTTATTAGTAGGATCAGTTGGAGGTTTGGAGAAGATTCTGAGTGTGTCTGACCTTAGTAACAGTTGTCGCAAAAGGCCCCTGTGATGGTATGTCAGTGCCCATTATAAAAGCACCCCTTAGCTACATTTCAAGATACGTTGACTTACCTGAAATCCATTTTGTGGAACAGCATTGATACTGTGTGGAACAACAAAGACATTTGGAATGTTTTTAGATTCTAAATATACAAACCAGTTTTCTAATTGTGTAGAAAACAGTGAAAACTTAGCTAGAAGTGCTTTGTCCTTTCCTTTTTTGAGATCTTACTGAATTCTGAATGCCTTTAATTTTCACGTGAAGTGACAAAAGATAGGTTTTGTGAGAAGTCATTGCTATATCTGTTTTTTCTTTTATTTCTTTGCCTGGATGGCAGAGGCATCAGGATTAGTTTTCCAGATTAGTCATATTCACCAGTGTCACTACCACAGGCCAGATAGTTCATTCTTCCTTTATTTCTACACACAAACTGTAGTCTCAGGTTGTATTCTTGTGTCCCCCACCCCTACCCTAGGAGCTTATTTCTGAGATTGCTTGAATTCAAGGAAATGAGAAGTATTGCAGTGGAATTTGTTATTTTACATTTTTTGTAAAATAATTAAGAATTAGATTTAGAGGAATTTGAGGTCTTTTCAGGGAAATTGGAGGTTAAAATTCTACTTTTTGTTAAAGCACGGTTCTTCATTTGGATCAGCAACAGATATATTCACTGTTCTCATGGGAAAAAGTTCTTCCAAAAATTCCAAGGACTAGTAGTTTTAATGTAAAAAATTGCATTTATAAAAATTTGAAGATTTATTTGGGGAAAAAACTGTTCCTGGACAGTTGAGTTTGGGTATTTATTTTATAAACAAGTGTTTTACAATTTGTTTTGAACAATACAGTAAGTACTCACAAATCCTAGATGCTGGCTATTTAATATTGGTATATTCTAAATATATATAGAAATTTTCACTTTATTGACTGAAGCTTTGTATACAAAAAAATTAACTGGAATAATATATATTTTTGACATTATGATAGTAATATATTATGTGGGTTAATGCTTGCAAAAGTAAGACTTTCATTATTTCCCTGGCAGTCTAGGGCTTAAGACTGCTCTTCCATTGAGGAGGGCACGGGTTTAATCCCTTGTTAGGGAACTAAGATCCATATGTTTGCACCACAGGGCCAGGAAAAAAAAAATGTTTAGGTGTTTCTAGGTTAATGCATCTACTTTTATATCTAATGAGGACTGTTATGGGAAATAGCACAAATTAAAGGTATAAATAGAGGAAAACATGCATAATACCATCTTTATTGTGCTGTGAATATGGTAATTGTGGATTTATTCTACCTAAATTTTGAGTAGCCTCCTAGAGGAGGAGATGACCATTGGCTGTCCTTCTGGAAGGGACTGACTTGAGCAAGGACCCTGGGAGACCACACCAAACCTTTTTCCTCTTAGGAAGCGGTTGTTCAAGAGTATTGTGGATTCCTTTATGTGGAGAAAGTTTCGGTTTTGGCCAAAATCAGGGAGCATCAAAAACTGGATTATTTTCTCCTTTCTCTCCACCTTTAAGTGGAGTATTTTTGTATATAAATTGCACAAGACTGAATGGTTTTTCACCGTAAATCATCACAAAGGTATTGGTAAAGCTAAATGGTAATGATTTCTCCTTTGGGTGTTCTTAGAGATACGCAGAAACTGACAGCTGGTAAAGGCAATGATAAATAAAATACAGATATTTTTCCAGGTAGAATATGAGTAGTGAAAAACATTGCTTTAGCAGTACATCTGAGCTCTAGAAAGACTTGAATTATGGAGAAGTTTAAAACTTGAATAGTGTAAATTGATGCAAGTAGCAATTTTAGTCTTTTCTCCAACAAACCTTTTAAATATTTTATAACTTTGACATTTTATTAGGAACTATAGCTTACTTCATAATTCTTTTGCTGATTCTTAATATTTATCATTTCAGAACCACTCATGAATTCTTGTTTGGTGCTCTTGCTGAACTAGTTGATAATGCAAGGTATGTAGTCTTCAGGTGTGCAGTCTGTTCTTGAAAACTTTTTGGGTTTTTGTGATCTCTGAAGACTTGGGAGGAAGTCAGTTCTTTTGCATATGTGACTCACTCCTAGGAGGCATCTTACCCCAAAAGTACTTTAAATAGCACAGTGGTTGATAATCCATTCATTTCTATGTTGCAGACTAAAAATAGTGAACTTACAACCTCCAAAGCTACCTTCCCTGTGTATTAGAACAAGATGATTGTTGTGAAACACAGGGAATTAAGATAAAAACTTAGGGATCTAATTTCTAGAACAAACTCTTTTAATTTGTGCTACCAGGACAGTAAACCATCTAATGACTTTAAAATTATTTCAGAGTTCTGTGTCTTCCCAAAATGTCCAGTCAGCCCTCTGTATCTGCAGATTCAGCATCTGTGGATTCAAGGAACCACAGGATCGAACCAAGGATCGAAAGTATTGGAAAAGTTCCAGAAGGTTCCAAAGGCAAAACTTGAGTTTGCTGCTTGCTTGCAACTATTTACATAGCATTTACATAGTGTTAGTTATCATAAGTAATATAGAGATGATTTGGAGTAAACAGGAGGATGTACATAGATTATATGCAAGTACTATGCAATTCATAGAAGGCAGTTGAGCATCTGCAGATATTGTGGTCCTTGGTGGTCTTAAAACCAGTACCCTGAAGATACTAAGGAGTGAGGGTATTTTGTTGTCAGATGAAACTAGTTGATCGAAGCATCTTCCATTGTTAACAACTGTGCTTGGAAGAAATCCTTCTTCAGCACGGTGTTATACTGAGTTCTTAGTGATAGAAGCCTCTAAACGTTACTGTGCAAGACAGAAGAAGTTTGGATTGGCTCAGGGATAGTGAAGTCCCTAATAAAAACCTGCCTGTAATTATATCACAGATTTCTGAATGCAAACATAAAATTCAGACACGGTGTTTATTGACCAATATGATTAATGAAGAAGAAGAAAAGGATTGACAAAAGTACTTTCTAAACAGATCTCCAGTTAATGACATAATGGTAATTATGTCTACCTATGTCTATACTGTAGATCTATACGGTTATACTTTTATTGTTATTATTTACTAGTTAACTTGTTTAACCAGAAAAGTCCCATTTTCAGTATTTTTCAATTGTTTCAATCCTGGTTGACTCATAATTTTTATATTTAAAAATGTTGTAGCTTGATGGAACTGTGTTTGAATTTGCCACTTGTTTAGTGATACGACAGTGGGTTTTGGCAGGCTGCTTTTTTATATATTATATAGTGAACTGGAGATTGCCTGGGAGTGTATGTTCCTGCTCATACACGTACTTTGCCAATCTCTTCTATTTTTGAAATGTTTTTATGTTTTTGGGAATAAGTACCTATAGAATTGTATGGATTTGAGTGGATTTTGCATTTAAGAGTGGTGAAACTCAGCGCCTCGTTTTCTTTGCCTGCAATTGGCAGAATTGGGCCAGATGGCTTTGAAGCCTTTATGGAGACTTCACTGATGACTGAGCCTTTATTTCAGCTGATGACTGGAGCCTAATGGGGTGCCCCAAACTTCCTTTCAGGTTTGGGGAGGATAAAATTATGGGCTCATGAGTCAGTGTACTGACTGTAGTGTGTATACTCTAAGACCTGTTTTCTTAGGCTTTGTGGCAGAGTATTGTTTTCCTTTTTTTCTCAAATCTTGGTGACAAAGAACAATGGATGAGATATTGGAACATTGTTTATGGTCGCAGTCAAACGAGTGATGGGAGTCATTTAGTGTGTAAAGGAATGTTCTTATTTATCCTCTAGCTGTTTTCACTGTGAAATTTTTATTTAAAAAAAATGTATTCAGACCCTATGTATCTTGTGGTGGTTTTAAATAATTTGAAGCTCCAGAGGTGTTTCACAGACATATAAGGAAAAGTGTGTTACCAGATATAAAAGTATATCTTTAATGTATATAGAATTTCTTTTCTGATTTCCAGAAAATAGATTCAAAATAGTATGTATCCCACTCAATCCTGTGCATCTTGATGGTTATACTTCATATTCTCATTTGAATATTGATTTTTTCCCCAACTTTGCAGAGATGCTGATGCCACGAGAATTGATATTTATGCAGGTAAGACAGATACCAGTCTTCGTTCTCATGCCCAGTTCCCAGAAGAATTTACTGTTGTGCCTAAAAATAAATGAGTGGGAGATAACTGGTTTCTGGAGTCTGGGTAGACAGCCTGATTACTCCAGGTATTAGGCAGGACAGGGTAGCCCTGATCAGGTGTGAAATAGAAATCAAGAATATTGGTATTAAGGGAACTACTATGAGGTGCCCAGATCTATGAGTCAGTTCAGTTCAGTCGCTCAGTCATGTCTGACTCTTTGCAACCCCATGGACTGCAGCACACCAGGCCTCCCTTTCCATCACCAACTGCTGGAGTTTA
>SJYC01104617.1:0-18412 GCA_006408675.1 Madoqua kirkii
TGTGCAGTCTGTTCTTGAAAACTTTTTGGGTTTTTGTGATCTCTGAAGACTTGGGAGGAAGTCAGTTCTTTTGCATATGTGACTCACTCCTAGGAGGCATCTTACCCCAAAAGTACTTTAAATAGCACAGTGGTTGATAATCCATTCATTTCTATGTTGCAGACTAAAAATAGTGAACTTACAACCTCCAAAGCTACCTTCCCTGTGTATTAGAACAAGATGATTGTTGTGAAACACAGGGAATTAAGATAAAAACTTAGGGATCTAATTTCTAGAACAAACTCTTTTAATTTGTGCTACCAGGACAGTAAACCATCTAATGACTTTAAAATTATTTCAGAGTTCTGTGTCTTCCCAAAATGTCCAGTCAGCCCTCTGTATCTGCAGATTCAGCATCTGTGGATTCAAGGAACCACAGGATCGAACCAAGGATCGAAAGTATTGGAAAAGTTCCAGAAGGTTCCAAAGGCAAAACTTGAGTTTGCTGCTTGCTTGCAACTATTTACATAGCATTTACATAGTGTTAGTTATCATAAGTAATATAGAGATGATTTGGAGTAAACAGGAGGATGTACATAGATTATATGCAAGTACTATGCAATTTCATAGAAGGCAGTTGAGCATCTGCAGATATTGTGGTCCTTGGTGGTCTTAAAACCAGTACCCTGAAGATACTAAGGAGTGAGGGTATTTTGTTGTCAGATGAAACTAGTTGATCGAAGCATCTTCCATTGTTAACAACTGTGCTTGGAAGAAATCCTTCTTCAGCACGGTGTTATACTGAGTTCTTAGTGATAGAAGCCTCTAAACGTTACTGTGCAAGACAGAAGAAGTTTGGATTGGCTCAGGGATAGTGAAGTCCCTAATAAAAACCTGCCTGTAATTATATCACAGATTTCTGAATGCAAACATAAAATTCAGACACGGTGTTTATTGACCAATATGATTAATGAAGAAGAAGAAAAGGATTGACAAAAGTACTTTCTAAACAGATCTCCAGTTAATGACATAATGGTAATTATGTCTACCTATGTCTATACTGTAGATCTATACGGTTATACTTTTATTGTTATTATTTACTAGTTAACTTGTTTAACCAGAAAAGTCCCATTTTCAGTATTTTTCAATTGTTTCAATCCTGGTTGACTCATAATTTTTATATTTAAAAATGTTGTAGCTTGATGGAACTGTGTTTGAATTTGCCACTTGTTTAGTGATACGACAGTGGGTTTTGGCAGGCTGCTTTTTTATATATTATATAGTGAACTGGAGATTGCCTGGGAGTGTATGTTCCTGCTCATACACGTACTTTGCCAATCTCTTCTATTTTTGAAATGTTTTTATGTTTTTGGGAATAAGTACCTATAGAATTGTATGGATTTGAGTGGATTTTGCATTTAAGAGTGGTGAAACTCAGCGCCTCGTTTTCTTTGCCTGCAATTGGCAGAATTGGGCCAGATGGCTTTGAAGCCTTTATGGAGACTTCACTGATGACTGAGCCTTTATTTCAGCTGATGACTGGAGCCTAATGGGGTGCCCCAAACTTCCTTTCAGGTTTGGGGAGGATAAAATTATGGGCTCATGAGTCAGTGTACTGACTGTAGTGTGTATACTCTAAGACCTGATTTTCTTAGGCTTTGTGGCAGAGTATTGTTTTCCTTTTTTTCTCAAATCTTGGTGACAAAGAACAATGGATGAGATATTGGAACATTGTTTATGGTCGCAGTCAAACGAGTGATGGGAGTCATTTAGTGTGTAAAGGAATGTTCTTATTTATCCTCTAGCTGTTTTCACTGTGAAATTTTTATTTAAAAAAAATGTATTCAGACCCTATGTATCTTGTGGTGGTTTTAAATAATTTGAAGCTCCAGAGGTGTTTCACAGACATATAAGGAAAAGTGTGTTACCAGATATAAAAGTATATCTTTAATGTATATAGAATTTCTTTTCTGATTTCCAGAAAATAGATTCAAAATAGTATGTATCCCACTCAATCCTGTGCATCTTGATGGTTATACTTCATATTCTCATTTGAATATTGATTTTTTCCCCAACTTTGCAGAGATGCTGATGCCACGAGAATTGATATTTATGCAGGTAAGACAGATACCAGTCTTCGTTCTCATGCCCAGTTCCCAGAAGAATTTACTGTTGTGCCTAAAAATAAATGAGTGGGAGATAACTGGTTTCTGGAGTCTGGGTAGACAGCCTGATTACTCCAGGTATTAGGCAGGACAGGGTAGCCCTGATCAGGTGTGAAATAGAAATCAAGAATATTGGTATTAAGGGAACTACTATGAGGTGCCCAGATCTATGAGTCAGTTCAGTTCAGTCGCTCAGTCATGTCTGACTCTTTGCAACCCCATGGACTGCAGCACACCAGGCCTCCCTTTCCATCACCAACTGCTGGAGTTTACTCAAACTCATGTCCATTGAGTTGGTGATAACATCCAGCCATCTTATGCTTTGTCGCCCCCTTCTCCTCCCGCCTTCAGTCTTTCCTAGCATCAGGGTCTTTTCAAATGAGTCAGCTCTTCACATCAGGGGGCCAAAGTGTTGGAGTTTCAGCTTTGTCATCAGTCCTTCCGATGAATATTCAGGACTGATTTCCTTTAGGATGGACTGGTTGGATCTCTTTGCAGTCAAAGGGACTGTCACAGCTTAAAAGCATCAGTTCTTTGACGCTCAGCTTCCTTTATAGTCCAGCTCTCACATCCAGACATGACTATTGGAAAAACCATAGTTTTGACTAGATGGACTTTTATTGGTAAAATAATGTCTTTGCTTTGTGCTGTCTAGGTTGGTCATAACTTTTCTTCTAAGGAGCAAGTGTCTTTTAATTTCATAGCTGCAGTCACCCATCTGCAGTGATTTTGGAGCCCCCCAAAATAAAGTCTCTCACTGTTCCCACTGTTTCCCCATATATTTGCCATGAAGTGATGGGACTGGATGCCATCCATTATCTTAGTTTTCTATTTATCTTAGAATGTTGAGCTTTAAGCCAACTTTTTCACTCTACTCTTTCACTTTCATCAAGAGGCTCTTTAGTTCTTCTTCACTTTCTGCCATAAGTGTGGTGTCATCTGCATATCTGAGGTTATTGATATTTCTCCCAGCAATCTTGATTCCAGCTTGTGCTTCACCCAGTCCAGTGATTCTCATGATGTACTCTGCATATAAGTTAAATAAGCAGGGTGACAGTATACAGCCTTGACATACTCCTTTTCAAACTATTTGGAACCAGTCTGTTGTTCCATGTCCACTTCTTACTGTTATTTCTTGACCTGCATACAGATTTCTCAGGAGGCAGGTCAGGTGGTCTGGTATTCCCATCTCTTGTAGAATTTTCCACAGTTTGTTGTGATCTACACAGTCATAGACTTTGGCATAGTCAATAAAGCAGATGTTTTTCTGGAACTCTCTTGCTTTTTCTATGATCCAGTAGATACTGGCAATTTGATCTCTGGTTCCTCTGCCTTTTCTAAATTCAGCTTGAACATTTGGAAGTTCACGATTCATGCACTGTTGAAGCCTGGCTTGGAGAATTTTAAGCTTTACTTTGCTAGCGTTTGAGATGAGTACAGTTGTGCAGTAGTTTGAGCATTCCTTGGCATTGCCTTTCTTTGGGATTGGAAGAAAACTGACCTTTTCCAGTCCTGTGCTGCTGAGTTTTCCAGATTTGCTGTCATATTGAGTGCAGCACTTTCACAGCATCATCTTTCAGGATTTCAGAATTCCATCACCTCCACTAGCTTTGTTCGTAGTGATGCTTCCTAAGGCCCTCTTGGCTTCACATTCTAAAATGTCTGGCTCTAGGTGAGTGATCACACCATTGTGGTTATCTGGGTCATGAAGATCTTTTTTGTACAGTTCTTCTGTGTATTCTTGCCACCTCTTCTTAATATCTTCTGCTTCTGTTAGGTCCATACCATTTCTCTCTTTTATCGAGCCCATCTTTGCATGAAATATTCCCTTGGTATCTTTAATTTTCTTGAAGAGATCTCTAGTCTTTCCCATTCTACTGTTCTCTATTTCTTTGCATGGATCATTGAGGAAGGCTTTCTTATCTCTTCTTGCTATTCTTTGGAACTCTGCATTCAAATGGGTAGATCTTTCCTTTTCTACTTTGCTTTTTGCTTCTCTTCTTTTCATGGCTATTTGTAAGGCCTCTTCAGACAACCATTTTGCCTTTTTGCATTTCTGTTTCTTGGGGATGGTCTTGATCCCTGCCTTGTGTACAATGTCACGAACCTCCACCCATAGTTCTTGAGGCACTCTATCAGATCTAATCCCTTGAGTCTATTTCTCACTGTATAATCATAAGGGATTTGATTTAGGTCATACATGAGTGGCCTAGTGGTTTTCCCTACTTTCTTCAATTTAAGTCTGGATTTGGCAATAAGGAGTTCATGAACTGAACCATAATCAGCTCCTCGTCTTGTTTTTGCTGACTCTGTAGAGCTTTTCCAGATCTATGTATCTATTTAAAGAAAGCCACTAGGAGATTACTTGGGTTGATGTGGAGTGATGACCAAGTACCACTGATTTTCTTGATTGGAGTTAGCAGGTGGCCAGGGGTTGTGGAGTTGGTGGTTTCTGCAGCCAAAGAAAGATCTTGTTGAAGGCCATCTTAGCCCTCTGCAATCTTGGTGAGGACAAATCCCAACTTGAAGAGCTGCTGGTGTCAGTTGTACATAACATTTGTGTAACTGGATTGACACTGAGGGTTGCAGAGATGTTCTCAGCAGAGGAGTCAAGTAGGAAATACGGCTACTTTGCTTTTAATTTAAAAATACTGACAACATCTCTTATTTTTGCCTGATTGGCTCTGCTCTTTGGCAGTAAGGTCCTTTCTTTGTTATGGAGTGTGTACAGCAGTGACAGAAATCTTAGTCATTGTCGTTGCCCTACTCCCCTCTTAATAAACAACTTGCTTTCTGCCTGTTCAGTGTTTGTACCAGCACATTTTTTCTCATTTGAGTGCTAGAAATTTGGAAGTGGAACAGAGAAAATGGCTTTTAAATCCAATTTGGCTGGCATTGCCTCACTTTAGAAAAACTTGAGTTTTTATGGGAATATATGGTTATCATATAATCCCTCTTTCACTTTACTGACCCATTTTGATCAATGGGAATAAGCCTTCAATAGAAAGTAATTCTTAGAACTTCCAGGGTCATATAATTGTAAAGAATATTCCCAGATATGATTTCCTTCTGCCTGATACACTTTGGAGCAAAGAAAATACTCAGAACAGTTAAAAATCAGCTATCCTGCTTAAGGTCTAAAAACCTCTATTCAAAAGGCTTTGCCAAGTGGTGAAAATAAGCCTTCCTTTCTTTTTAGAAGAGAATAACAGGAGAATGGGCATAGCATAAGAAAGTTAGAAGATGGTTTTTAGTAACCCTTAGGCCAGATGGAGGTACCATCCCGGCACCACAGTAGGGCTTCCACCCCAGAGTGCTTCAGTGAGGAGCAGGAACTACCACCTCTGGAAGAAGTCGAAGCTGTTTAAATCATCGCACAGATGGCAAAGCAGAGAATAGGCCTCCACTACAGGTGATGTGGAAGGGAAGAAATCATCCTATTTTGGAAGAATCCCTGACCAGGGATTGAACCTAGGGTCACAGCGTGAGAGCAAGGAATCCTAGCCACTGCATAGCCAGGGAGTTCATGGAAAAGGCTTTTTAAAGAGATCATCTCTGCTCCTGTTTACCGCCTTTACCTTTCAGTTTAGCTAGTCTTTAAGTCGCCTACCACCTTCGGTGGGTGGATTTCAGCAAAGAAATGCAGCACTTTCACTTGGAATGCAACGGAGCAGTTGGATTTCAGTCTGAATGAAATGGCCCAGTGTACTTTTATTGTGTGCTCAGAGTTAACTGTTGTGCTTTGGGAGGACTTTGGGAGGAGTCCAGAGAAGATGAGGTGGGGCCTTCACTAAATTGCCATTAGAGAATTCAGCTGTTAATCAGAGACAGCACGCCACAGATGATTAGGGAACAATCACTTGATCTTGAGGGCACTGTCAAGGTAGTTAAGGATTAAATGGTATGATAGAAGCACTAAGCACTCTAGTGTTTTAGGAAAAGACTTAATTTACTCCAAGTACCTTAAGATTGGGAATCTTGACTAAGGTGCCCCAGCTTCACACTCTTACACCTCAGTGTCATATTAACACATTGAATAGAAGTCAGAGCTACCTCATTTTACAAGTAGGATAGTAGGATTTGTTGTTGCTCAGTTGCTCAGTTGTGTCTGACTCTTTGTGACCCCCTGGACTGCAGCAGGCCAGGCCTCCCTGTCCATCATCAACTCCCGGAGCTGGCTCAAACTCACATGCTGATGCTGTCCCATCATCTCATCCCCTGTCGTCCCCTTCTCCTCCTGCCTTCAGTCTTTCCTAGCATCAGGGTCTTTTCTAAGGAGTCAGTTCTTCGCATCAAGTGACCAAAGTACTGGATCTTCAGTTTCAGCATCCAGTCCTTCCAGTGAATATTCAGGACTGATTTCCTGTAGGATTGACTGGTTTGATCTCCTTGCAGTCCAGGGGACTCTCAAGAGTCTTCTCCAACACGACAGTTCAAAAGCATCAGTTGTTTGGCGCTCAGCCTTCTTTATGGTCCAACTCTCACATCCATACGTTGACTTCTGGAAAAACCATAGCTTTCACTCTATAGACCTGTGTCGCTAAAGTAATGTCTCTGCTTTTTAATATGCTTTCTAGGTTTGTCATAGTTTTACAGAGAGCAAGTGTCTTTTAATTTGATGGCTGTAGTCACCATCTGCAGTGATTTTGGAGCCCAAGAAAATAAAGTCTGTCACTGTTTCCATTGTTTTTCCATCTATTTGCCATGAAGTGATAGGACCACATGCCATGATCTTCATTTTTCTTTTTTTTAATGCTGAGTTTTAAGCCAGCTTTTTCACTCTGTTCTTTCATGTTCATCAAGAGGCTCTTTAGTTTAGTCCATAAAGGACAGAAACTGTATGGAGGATAATAGAATTAATAATATACTCTGAAGTTTTGTTGTTACAATATCAGGGAAAGTATTTTCCTGTCTCCCTTTCTGAAAGTAGCTTGATCCTGAACTTAGAAATCTTCACATTATAGCTTACACAAATTCACATTATAGTTTAAAGAAGGGTGAGAAAGAAACCAGACTCTGGTACCCAACGCATTCCTGTTAGATGGGGCCAGATTAGAACATGCCTGTCAGACTGTTTTTATTGACTTTCTGGACTTCCTTCGATAGGGACTACTATGCCTCAAAGAAAGATTCCTTTTGTGATGCCGGGTCAGTGGTTAGTTAGTAAATGGAAACTTAAGAGCAAATGTACCTGAAATGAATACTGTTCAAACAGATTGCAGTATATGATGAAGAACTTGATGGTCGCTCTGTTATAGCTTCTGCCGAGGACAGCGTTATCTTGTCACCTCTGACGGTTGACTTAAAGTTCCATTTTATATCTCCAGCCTCTTCCTGTTCTCCCCAGTAGGAGCTGGAGGGAGGAATGTTGAAGTAATTGGGAGAAGCCAGACTTGGTCATATAGGGGAAGCATAGATGGGCAGCCTCCCACACGGTTCTGTGATCGTCCTAAGCTGCCCCCAGGGCCTGAGGCACGACGGCACAGAAGGCAGTTCGGCTCTGTCATCCTCCAGGATGTATGCTGAGAGGGGGCGCAGACCCCCTCCTCTGTCCAGAACTCCCACCAACTTCATAAAATCCTTTCCTCAAGGCTTCGGATGTCATTCCGTTGATTGACTGAAGTGAGTAGAAGGTGTGAGGAATGCGTGTCCTAACTGCTGGAATGTCTGGGGGTTTTGTTGCGGCAGGGGTGCCTCTAGTTCTTGCTAACTCTAGCTCTGTTTACAAAGAGTGGTCCAGTAGTGGACAGTATTGGCATCACCTGGGAGCAGTTTAGAAATACAGATGGAGACCTCAGACCTTCCAGGGTGGAGCCCAGAATTTGTTGTAACAAGCTCTTCAGGTGATTCTTAAACGCACACTGATTTTGCTCGAGCTGACACTCTTCTCTGTTGTCTTCTGCTTACATCCTCCTCCTCAACCATGGGCCTCGAGGGATAGTGTCCGCTGGACTGAGTGTGCTGCGAGGGATAGTGTCTGCTGGACTGGAGGCCCCTGAAGGCAGTGGTCACAGTGGCGTTGTTCTTGGCTGTTGTCTTCATTACAGGGCCAGGTGCATCAAATGAATGAGTGATGTGAGGCATCCTGAAGATGCCATACTGCCTGTTTGGTTTTTTTGTGTGGTTTTTTTTTTTTACGAAGCTGAAGGAGTTACTGCTCTATCAGCTAGTCTGTCTTGGCTGCACATGACCGTGGACCTGAACACTGCTAGACGCTTACAGGCTGTGGGTCGTTTTCCATAGGTGTGTATCTTAAACGGTATGGAAAAGATTTAAAATGAAGTCCTTGAGCAAGAAAGGGATCTCAGACCCAGTGTTAAGAGATGACTGTGTGTTAAAACAGCCTGTGAGTCCTGTTCTACCAAACGCAAGGGCCTGGAAGCAACTTCCTAGGTGTGTTCAAGAAATACCAGTAATCCTTGGAGATTTTTCAGATGCACTTGGCTTGAACCACTTTCTACCTCCCAAAGCAGAGTCTTCATGTGCATGTTAGGCTAAATCATCCAGCAAATGGCTCTTGGCTACATTTAGAACACTTCCTGTACCATGCTCTGTCCCTGACCCAGTTGAGTCTCCATTTGACACTTTGCTTCCTTCAGAAGAAAACTTTGAAGATTTTGTCCCTTTTCTGCACTTGCTTCTGCTTACTAGATCTCATTTGGGTTCTCCAGACTGATAAAAGGCTTTGCCACAAGGAGAAATTTTTTTATCTACCAGTCAGGCTTCCAGGAAGGTCCTTATGCTTGAACTATCAAGAAGCATTTGTTAATGTTTTAGCAAAGTTCAGCCATGAAATTAAAAGACGCTTGCTCCTTGGAAGAAAAGCTATGACCAACCTAGACTGCATGTTAAAAAGCAGAGACATTACTTAGCCAACAAATTCAAAGCTAGTCTAGTCAGAGCTATGCTTTCTCCAGTGGTCATGTATGGGTGTGACAGATGGACTATAAGGAAAGCGGAGCGCGGAAGAATTGATGCTTTTGAACTGTGGTGTTGGAGAAGACTCTTGAGACTCCCTTGGACTGCAGGGAGATCAAACCAGTCAATCCTAAAGGAAATCAGTCCTAAATATTCATTGGAAGGACTGATGCTAAAGCTGAAGCTCCAATACTTTGGCCACCTGAAGTGAAGAACTGACTCATTTGAAAAGACCCTGATGCTGGGAAAGATTGAAGGCGGGAGGAGAAGGGGACGACAGAGGATGAGATAGTTGGATGGCATCACTGACTTGATGGACATGAGTTTGAGTAAGCTCCGGGAGTCGGTGATGGACAGGAAACCCTGGCGTGCTGCAGTCCATGGGGTTGCAAAGAGTTGGACACGACTAAGCGACTGAACTGAACTGGAAGTTCAGCTTCCTGAATAGCAAGTGATACGTGAAAATCTCTGTGGCTTATTGTACTTTTGAAATAGCATTTTAAATTACATTAACCCATTTAAAAGGCAATTATAATTTACTGGAATCTTTAGCCTGAGGGGAGGACAGAGAGCATTTTAGACTGAGATTCCCGTGCTTAGGTAGTTGTATAAAGTTGGCTAACTGTAGCTTGGTGGAGACAGAAATGTCCTCAGTTAGGAACTAGACTCCAGAGCCAGTTTGGACTTATCCCTGTAGCACTGTAAGATGTGTATAAGAGACAGACCATGCTCTGTCCCTGACCCAGTTGAGTCTCCATTTGACACTTTGCTTCCTTCAGAAGAAAACTTTGAAGATTTTGTCCCTTTTCTGCACTTGCTTCTGCTTACTAGATCTCATTTGGGTTCTCCAGACTGATAAAAGGCTTTGCCACAAGGAGAAATTTTTTTATCTACCAGTCAGGCTTCCAGGAAGGTCCTTATGCTTGAACTATCAAGAAGCATTTGTTAATGTTTTAGCAAAGTTCAGCCATGAAATTAAAAGACGCTTGCTCCTTGGAAGAAAAGCTATGACCAACCTAGACTGCATGTTAAAAAGCAGAGACATTACTTAGCCAACAAATTCAAAGCTAGTCTAGTCAGAGCTATGCTTTCTCCAGTGGTCATGTATGGGTGTGACAGATGGACTATAAGGAAAGCGGAGCGCGGAAGAATTGATGCTTTTGAACTGTGGTGTTGGAGAAGACTCTTGAGACTCCCTTGGACTGCAGGGAGATCAAACCAGTCAATCCTAAAGGAAATCAGTCCTAAATATTCATTGGAAGGACTGATGCTAAAGCTGAAGCTCCAATACTTTGGCCACCTGAAGTGAAGAACTGACTCATTTGAAAAGACCCTGATGCTGGGAAAGATTGAAGGCGGGAGGAGAAGGGGACGACAGAGGATGAGATAGTTGGATGGCATCACTGACTTGATGGACATGAGTTTGAGTAAGCTCCGGGAGTCGGTGATGGACAGGAAACCCTGGCGTGCTGCAGTCCATGGGGTTGCAAAGAGTTGGACACGACTAAGCGACTGAACTGAACTGGAAGTTCAGCTTCCTGAATAGCAAGTGATACGTGAAAATCTCTGTGGCTTATTGTACTTTTGAAATAGCATTTTAAATTACATTAACCCATTTAAAAGGCAATTATAATTTACTGGAATCTTTAGCCTGAGGGGAGGACAGAGAGCATTTTAGACTGAGATTCCCGTGCTTAGGTAGTTGTATAAAGTTGGCTAACTGTAGCTTGGTGGAGACAGAAATGTCCTCAGTTAGGAACTAGACTCCAGAGCCAGTTTGGACTTATCCCTGTAGCACTGTAAACTGGCCTTCCTCCTTTTAGTGCACGTGGTCTCCTGATTCCAAGACCTGTGCTGTTCCTCCTTTGCCCGTGTCCGCCTCATCGCTGGAGTCGAAGGGCACCTTGGAAACTCTCGTTTAGCAGCCCTTTCCCTATTTGGGAGACTCTCCTGTGGCGTTCGTGGTGTACTTGGACCCGGACCACTCTGAGGGACCGCTTGCTGCTGTAGCGACGGCCACTGCGGGAGGGTTCTTTTTTCCCTCAGAAATCTGTGGGGTTTCCTTCCCGTCAGCCAGGAAGCCTGGCCGCAGCTGTGCTGTATCTCACTGTTCAGTGACCGCCGCACCTCCCACGCCCTTCGAGCAGGTGCAGGGGGAAACCGGGCGGCTGTCCCTGCACCGTGCGGTCTCGCTCCTGGGATGGGGGATCTTGGGTTGAATGAGGCTCAGACCTTTGATGTTTGAGAGCCTGGGAAAGAAAAGCAAACTTTCCCGTTTCCCTCTCCCCTGCTGGCATTGCTAGAAGGAGAAGACCTTTTTGGACCCAGCTCTGCAGGGATCCACCTTCCAGTCATACCCAAGTTGCTCCCCTCTGGTGGGTAACCGCCTAGTAATGGCACTCCTTCTTTTACAGAAAGGCGAGAGGACCTTCGAGGAGGATTTATGCTTTGTTTTTTGGATGATGGAGCGGGAATGGATCCAAGTAAGTGATGGGCTGATTGCTTCTTTTGGGGAGGATGTAACTAAGCGTTTTTATAAAATGCTTATTGTGTTAATTTGTTTTCCTGTTGCCTCACTCTTGTGACTAGAAGGGCGAGGGCAGTCTCTTGCAACATCTCAGGCTTAATTCCACTCACGGATTTGCCAGGTCTTGTCCTAATGTGGGAGATAGGATCTGAATGGCAGCCTTAAGTCCGTCAGGCTACCTGCCTGTTGACATTGGCTTGCGTAACATCCTGGAGCTGGAACTGTGGTGGCCTGCCCCAGCCGAGTTACTGCGTTCTGGTAATAGAACTCGGACCTCGTGATGATGGGACTGACAGGCCAGTCGAGGTCTCCTCCATTTGCTTCCCAGTTGTGAATTTCCTGGCAGAAGTTTTCAGTAGACAGACAGCCCCGCTTGGATTGGTTTTTGAGAGCCTGGGAGCAAGCAGCACACTTGGCCCTTTCTCGCCTGCCGTTTCAGGTGATGCTGCCAGCGTGATCCAGTTTGGGAAGTCGGCCAAGCGAACGCCTGAGTCCACCCAGATCGGGCAGTACGGGAACGGGTTAAAGTCGTAAGTGTATCAGAAGCCCGTCGCAGGACTCAGCAGAACCAAGCATCGCTCTCCTTGTCACTCCATCGCCTTAATCCTGGGACTGGAGGACCGTCAGGAAGGGGTGATGGTTAGGGACTTAGCAACTGATGGCCAGAAATGTGAATTAGGCCAACTTTCAGTCTGCTTTACGCCACAGATGAAAGAGTGTGAGTTTCCAGAACCGTCGAGGAAGGAGACTGTAGGCTTCTTTTAACACTTTGTTCTGGAACGGTGCCTCCCCTCTGGTTGGAAGTTCTCGTTTGTACCTGTGATTGAGGATGCTCCTGGCTTTGTGTGCTGGGGATGCATCTGAGATGGTGAGGGTCCCCCAGTGCAGTGTTGTCCCAGAGCTCTGTCACGCTTTGTGCCAGGCACTGGGGATCCAGGCTGAGAAAGAGACCCAAAGCCTCTCCCACGTGGAGGGCCTGGTTGCTGCTCACGTGTCCTGCCAGGCCCTGTAGCAGGGACTTACCTAATGTCTTCACATCCCTTGAGACTTCTTTCTCAGCCCCTTGGTTCCCACTTGTTTGGCGTGTGGAATGTGTTGTTCTGGTTTTGAGCGAAGCCCCAAGAGAAAGGTTTCTATTTCTGAAATGCTCACTTCCAGCTGTACATACCTTTGGATGGAATAAGATTTATTGGGATTAGAGTCTGTGCAGATGGAGTTCTGAGTCATGTTTCTGGTCTTGCTGTGAAAACGTGTTGTGTTCGGCCGGGCAGCAGCATCGGTTGTGCATCTGTGCAGCAGGCTTGGGCTTGTGCGGAAGAGAGACGATGCCTCTCACGACAACACAGACCTAATCCCTAGACTTCCCACTCGTCTGTCAGTGTCAGGCACTTAGCACGTGCTGGACCCTGCTGAAAACTTCACCTGGGTGATTAGTTCAGTCCTCACCCACGCCCTGTGAGGGGTAGGTACCATGATTCTCAGCTTCAGATTCGAGAAGCAAAGTTTATCTGGATGAAGTGACTTGCCCAGAGATGTGAAATGCCCAGGTGTAGAGCTGAGGTGTGTACCACGTCTTCCTGACGGCAAGGCTGGAGCTGCTGTCTACCTCGCTTCAGTCAGATGAACCAGGGTTCGGATGTGGCATCCGTCACTTACCCTTCTGAGGCTCAGTGTCCTCCTCTGTAACTTGGAGTGTAACGTGTGAGCGGGTTAAGGACTGCGCGCTGTCGCTCAGGGCCGCGGGTGCCCTAGCCTGGTTTCTCGCTTCTGATTTTCTCTCTCTCCTTTAATCTTCCCATGCTAAAGTTTTGGCCTTTTTGGTGGACCTGGGGTAGGGTCTGGGAACCTTTTTTTCCCCCACCGATGTGTTCCCTAGGTGATTCTGGTGTGGCCATCTAAGCTTCCGACCACTGATAGTCAGGTGTAAGAAGCCCTGGCTTCCCTTCGGATGGCAGGCAGCCTCCCCCTGTGTGGTGCCTTCAGCTCTGTGGCTGTAGACAAGCCCTTTCACCTCTCTGAATGTCTGTTTCCTGCTGTAGAATATGGGTTTCTAATCTCTGACGTTCTTCCTTGCTGAGCAAGTTTCAGGAGCAGATGAAATGTGAGTCTGAAAGTACTCGAAGACCAGGAAGGAAAACACACAGAAGTTGGGAGTGTTGTCATCAGCGTATTTTAGTAGAACGTCTTTTGGGGAGGAGCCATTGAGATGGGGCCATCTAGTGTTCAGACTGAATTCATTTTGAGATGAATTTAGAAATTGAGTTTCAGGAGGAAGTGATTTGTGGTGAGAAGAGGGCTAAGAAACAGAGAAGTCGGCAGAGAAGTGCCATTTTTGAGCAGTTGCTATTTATATCCCCTGCAAGGTCAGGATCAAAGACAGAGGGAAGAGGCACAAAAGTGAGGTTTTGCCAAATCAGGGCATGGGCAGGCTTTGGCAGAAGGCAAGCTGCTGCTGCTAAGTCACTTCAGTCGTGTCCGACTCTGTGTGACCCCGTAGACAGCAGCCCACCAGGCTCCCCCGTCCCTGGGACTCTCCAGGCAAGAACACTGGAGTGGGCCACATTTTGCCTCCAGTAGGCTTCCGGGAGGAAAAGGCAAAGGCACCCCACTCCAGTACTCTTGCCTGGAAAATCCCATGGATGGAGAAGCCTGGTAGGCTGCAGTCCGTGGGGTCGCTAAGAGTCGGACACGACTGAGCAACTTCACTTTCGCTTTTCACTTCCATGCATTGGAGAAGGAAATGGCAACCCACTCCAGTGTTCTTGCCTGGAGAATCCCAGGGACAGAGGAGCCTGGTAGGAGGGCGTCTGTGGGGTCGCACAGAATTAGACACAACTGGAGTGACTTAGCAGCAGCAGCAGGGAGGCAGGAGGAGGACTGAGGGATTGTCTGGGGGAGGGAGCGTTGCCAACACCTTGGAAAACCGAGAACGAGAGACAGAACTTGGCAGCCCACAGGGTGTCTCTGGATAGTGTCCTGGAGTTTTCCCGAGTGTTTGGGGAAATGGGTCATGGCATTCACTCGTGTGCTTGGCATGCCAGCCCAGCCTGTGTTTGTACACAGGAGAGAGTAATAAGGCTCCCCACCACCATCACCACCCTGTGGTCTTAGAGGACTAATGAGGTAACAGAAGCTGCTCAGGAGACAGGAACTGTGTGGCCATTGTTCGGTGGGCACCCCTCCTCCAGTATTTCACACTTTTACCCTATTCCCTATTGTTGGGAAAGGTGTGTCCTTGCCTGCTCCTCAGAAGGATTAACTTGGCCAAGTTGAGAAAGGAGCAGTTGATTCCATTCAGACTTCTGCCTTTTAGAAGTCAGCCTCGAGGCATATTTCTCAGAAACCACTCGGGTCCTACAGCAGGGACCTGTGGCTTAATAAGTAGACATAACAATTCAAGACCCAGGTTGGCTGTGGTTATAGGCCATGAGCCAGTGGTAGGCCGCCTTGAAACTCGTGAGCAATGATGCTTTTCCTGATTAGCCCTGTACTTGGCTGAGCCTCGAGGTCACCCTGGTTTTTGGAGGCCTTGTGAGCACAGGCACTGTGGGCTGTTCCCTTCCCCTGATAGTGCGTCCTTAGACGAGTGAGTGGGGGAGTTAGTGTCAGCAGAGCAAGGACAGAGTGAGAGCTGGATATACTCAGCATGGAAGTCGACGTGTTGAAGGTGTTACTGGAGTGAAGCCTGTGTGGCTGGGAGTCGCCCAGAGCACAGAAGCGACAAGCTGGGGCTGGTGCTCGGTGGTGAGAGAGGAGAGAGCCTAGTGGGATGGGCTTTGTGGAGAAGGTGGTAAGGAGAGCTGGGCCCGTGAAGGGCAGGAGGAGTAGTGTCGCAGGGGAGGAAGGGGCTCGAGGCCATGGCGCTCAGCAGGGGGCCCTGGGTCCCAGGGACACCTTCAGGGGAATCCTCTAAAGGCAGTTCATCACATCCAGAGCAGGGATTTGCTCTTTTTTCAGTTGAGCTTTTGATTCCCTGGGAAAGTAATCCTTATCTGCTTCCCTTTCAGGGGCTCGATGCGCATCGGGAAGGATTTCATCCTCTTTACCAAGAAGGAAGACACCATGACCTGCCTCTTCCTGTCACGCACCTTTCATGAGGAGGAAGGCATTGATGAGGTGGGTCCCCTCCTCACGTTCCCAGGCACCATCCCACGTCTCCCAGTTCTGTCCAGGCTGTTCTCACAGGTCACTTGTATGCTGGGCTTGTTGGAGTTCAGGATTGCAGCCGCACCCCCGGCTAGGGGATTAGCCGGTTGGTTGGATGAATTGGTTAAGGGGTTAAGGCAGGTATCATCTCACAGCTTCAGAGAACAGTTCTTCTAAGAATGAGGCTGCACGTGGCGGGAGCCAAGCAGTGCATTTGTATCTCTCCTAGATCTGCAGCTTGAGTTTGGTCCTGGGGTGTGGGGCGGGGTGGAGTGTCCCTCCAGAGAGCTGTTTTATCAGGGGAAGTGTTTGGGGCCTCCCTCACTATGGGTGGAGACCACAGCTGGTGATAATAATAGGAAGAGCGCTGCCTTTCCCGTGTGATGGTGATTTTGTGGCTTGTGCCCTGGGTGCATTTTCTGTTCACCATTGGTATCAGAGAGGCAGTCTGATTACCCACAGGGCCCTGGGTAAGTAGTGAAGCAGGTGAACACACGGGAAATCAGTATAAGTTCTTAGGTAAGTGGCAGCTGACACTCAGCCCCAGCTGATTATTGTTATGCTAAAAGGAAGGCCTAATAACTCTAGAATATTCTGATTTTGAAACCTTTTGGTAATTAAAAACATAACTTACCCAGCTGATTCTGGCCTGGTGGCTCAGATATCTGCAGAGCTGGTCTGGTGAGGTCCATACCTGCTCACTGGAGGATCATGGAAAGCCTTGGTCTGCCCCTCCTCAGGCTGGACTCTTACCTCCTTTGCTGTGAGAAGTGGAGGTGAGAGGTTGAGAAAGGGGGCCAAGAGGGTCTGCAGAGGACATGTCTGTCATGTAAGCAGGTGGATTCGGTCAGAGTTTCAGTGACTCTCCTCTGTGTTGGCTGGCTGTGCTTAGACGGGCTCTGGCCTTGTTTAGATGTGATGTTGAATTGCAGTAGATGAGCTCGTGTGAGCTCGTGTGCATTTTCTTGGTGAGCCAGAGGGCGTGTTTGCCTTTTCAGTGAATCAGTTGCCGCAGCAGGAGAGCATTCTTGGAAGGAGGGGCTGGAGGATGAAGCCCCTGCTGGGCTCTTCAGGTCTTTTCCTGAATGACTGTGGGTAGCAGAAGGAGGGGTGCACGTCAGTGGTCCAGGTCCTGAGAGTGGGTTCGGGGCTTGACAGATGGTAGAAGCCTCTGGAGAACAGAGAGGGCAAGCTGGACTTGACCCCACGGCCTTGGGAAGTGTGTGAGACTATTAAAAGCAGCCACTAAAGGGAAGCTAAGCAAGGGTGTGACAGCGTCAGAGTCTCTTTGGGAAGATCAGTTTGGCTGTTTGGTGGCTGAATTGGAAAGATCAGGGTACTGGTGTTGAGAGGCCGTGGCTGTCTGTAGCCTGGCGGGATTCCAGCAGGAGGTTGGATAAATAGGAGTGGTCGTCATCTCTTGGGGCCTCATATTTGGTGGTCAGTCAGTTGGAGAGGGGAAGGGGAAGGAGGAGGGGTCGTGGACGGCTGAGATCCTGGTGTGCAGGGGAAACCAAGAGACTGGCAACACCGAAAGAAAAGGAGCTGTGTTCCCACGGCAGATGATGCCAGAAGTGGTGAAGTGCCCACAGGTTAAAGCGACGTGGCCGTCACCTGGGAAGGCCGAAAAGGATGGGAGCTGTGGTGAGAGGCACAGGTTCAGAACACAATGGAACTCAGTTCCTCTGGCCAAAAAGCTAGGTTGAAATTTTTTCCTTACTTGGTGCTAGAAGGTCACTGTTTTGGATTGTGCCCTATTGTGAACTCAGCCAAGATTTTAAAATAAAATCATTTTCAGCTGGGTAGGAATGTGTCCAAACCAGCCCCAGGATTGGTTCTTAGAAACCAGTGAAGTGCCTCAGAACTCTTAACAGTTTATCACCACAGAGCTTGTTCAGACGCAGAATCCCCTTCTCCACAGGGTGGGCATCAGTTTCGACCCTGCTGGGGTGCCTGAACTTGTTCCCTCTGGAGAGGGAATCCCAGGCCACAGGGCTCCCCGGCAGCTGCGGGAGGTTCAATGAAGAATGAGGAGGACTTCCCCACCCCTAGCTTTATTGAGGTATAATTGACAAGAGTATGATTTTTTAGATTACTTAGATGTAAGATTAAATCTCATACATATGACAGGGCATATTAAAATCTGGGTATATGTAACTGATAGGTCATCATGGTCAACAAAAGAGTCCGAAATGCAGTACTTGGATGCAAACTCAAAAACGACAGAATGATCTCTGTTTGTTTCCAAGACAAACCATTCAATATCACAGTAATCCAAGTCTATGCCCCAACCAGTAATGCTGAAGAAGCTGAAGTTGAACGGTTCTATGAAGACCTAAAAGACCTTTTAGAACTAACACCCAAAAAAGATGTCCTTTTCATTGTAGGGGACTGGAATGCAAAAGTAGAAAGTCAAGGAATACCTGGAGTAACAGGCAAATTTGGCCTTGGAATACAGAATGAAGCAGGGCAAAGACTAATAGAGTTTTGCCAAGAAAATGCGCTGGTCATAGCAAACACCCTCTTCCAACAACAGAAGAGAACAGTCTACACATGGACATCACCAGATGGTCAACACCGAAATCAGATTGATTATATTCTTTGCAGCCAAAGATGAAGACGCTCTATACAGTCAACAAAAACAAGACCAGGAGCTGACTGTGGCTCAGATCATGAA
>SJYC01104618.1:0-26849 GCA_006408675.1 Madoqua kirkii
ACACACACACACACACACACACACACACACACGACCCAGTAATCCCACTCCTAGGTATATACCCTGAGGAAACCAAAATTGAAACAGATGCATGTATCCCATTGTTCACTGCAGCACCATTTACTAAAGCTAGAACATGGAAGCAACCTGGAAGCACCCTAGATGTCCATCGACAGATGAATGGATAAAGAAGTTGTGGTACAAATACACAATGGAATATTACTCGGCCATAAAAAGGAATGCATTTGAGTCAGTTCTGATAAGGTGGATGAACCTAGAACCTATCATAGAGTTCAGTGAGTCAGAAAGAGAAAGATAAATATTGTATTCTAATGCATATATGCAGAATCTAAAAATACGGTACTGAGGAATGTATAGGGCAGCAATGGAGAAACAGACATAGAGAATAGACTTATGGACATGAGGAGAGAGGAGGAAAGGGTGAGAGGTATGGAAAGAGTAACGTCACCACATGTAAAAGAGATAGCCAACGGGAGTTTGCTGTGTGACTCAGGAAACTCAAACAGGGACACTGTATCCACCTAGAGGGGTGGGATGGGGAGGGAGATGGGAGGGAGGTTCCAAAGGGAGGGGACATATGTATACCTGTGGCTGATTCATGTTGAGGTTTGACAGAAAACAATTCTGTAAAGCAATTATCCTTCAATAAAGAAATAAATTTTAAAAAATACGTTGAATAGTATTTACATTGTCTTTGGGTAAAAAGCAAGGTTAAAGCCAGGTCTCTGACTTTCAAAGAGGAAAAAGTCAACATCGGGGAACTGAGGTCACACAATGGATCTTTGCCTTGGTTTCTTCCTCGTAAAAGTACAGACAAGAATACCTATCCTTTCCGATGGCCTGTTTCTATAAATAAAACTGCCATTTATTACCTAGGAGACTATGACTCTGTTAGATTAGTGCTACAATAAAAACATGGGTTAAAGCGTAGAGTCAGACTGCAGGAGTTTGCTGCTCTGCCGTGCCCCTGGTGAAATAAATAACCAGCTTCTGTAAGCCTCGTTTGCAGTCTCTAAGATGGGATCATGATAGTGTCCACCTGTTGGGGCTGCCAAAAGTACTAAATAAGATGATATATGTCAAGGTCTGGCACAGGAACTGGGCTCAGGACAAGTATTCTGTCAATGCTTTTGTTGTCAGAACCTTAGAGTAATCTTTGCCTTCTCTTGTTCTTTCCAACCCCAGTTCTAAATTGTCACCCAGTCCTAGCAATTCTTGATATACATAGGTCTCCACTCATTAGCTGTGAAGGAAATGAATTAAAAATTGCTATGAGGGAAATACACTCATATAAGGGTATGTATTGGTTGGAACTTCCCCGGTGGTCCAGTGGTTAAGACTCCACGCTTCCACCATGAGGGTCTTGTCCCTGGTCAGGAAACTGAGATCCCATAGGCTGCGTGGCAAGGCCAGAATAAAAGTATGGGTTGGTTATCTCTAAGGAGGACAGTGGGTGTGAGAAGAGGAACAAGGAAACTATCTGCAACATTTTATGTTTTTAAAAATATATCTGAAACAAATATGGCAATAAGGGTGAGACGGTATTTTGGATGGTATTTTTCTCTGTACATTTCTGTGGGTTATAATTTTTTTCTTAATTAAAAACCTCAGGGAATTCTCTGGTGGTCCAGTGGTTAGGACTTGGTGCTTTTACTGCTGTGGCCTGGGTTCAATCCCTGGTTGGGGAACTAAGATCCTGCAGGCTGCACGGCATGGCCAAAGTAAATAAATGAATATTTAAAAAAAAAAAAGAAACCCTCAACATCAGTAACAAAGCACTCTGACGTTAGGTGACTTCATCTCTGTCAGCTTCATTTTCCTGACCTGTAAAATGGGAATAGCAGCACTTTCTTGAGGGATTGCAATGAAGAATTGAGTGAAGTTACATGGCCTTTCAAAAGAGATGACGTTACTGTTACTGTTGTCATTATAATTACTACCATCTGGTGGTCTCTTTGCTGTGTTTTTACCATCTAATTCATAATGCACCAGCTTGCAGAACAGTCTTCCTTGAATATTGCATCATCTTATTGTCCTCCCCAAGAACCTGCGTTTTCTCCTCTGGGTATACCCAACCCCATTCAGTCATGGGTGGCGAGCTGGTTAAAGCCTTCCTAAGCCTCTTTCACCCCCTAACTCTGTGGCGGCACCTCATTATAGCATTTATCACTTGTCAGTAAGTCTCCTATATATGAATGAGTTCCATTCCAAGATGGTTAAGTCAGTTAAGATAAGTTAAGATCAGTTAGTTAAGTCCAATTTATTTGTAAGTCTAACAAAGCTACCCTCGGTACCCAACTAACAGAATTGCCTTTATAGCATTGTACTATTAGGGTTTACAATATGTTCATATCTTTGAAAGTTCATGACTAGAAGGTTCGTATGTAGGGGAGTTTCTCTACCTGACGGCCCCTAAGAAGCAGACGAGCTCTACTCAGCTTGGTATCTTCAGTGAAAGAAAGAAGGAACGAAGAAAGGGGGAAGAGATGCAGGGCTCGGCTCTCATTCTCGCTCCCGTGAAAGCCTGCGCTTTCCTGATGGGAAACGTCATTTGAGTTCTGTGTTCAGTGTCACATCCGTGGCACGGGCTGGTGGTATCCACAAAGGCCCTTGTAAGCAGGCTCCTCCTCTGATTTCCCTACATTCAAAAAGCATCCGCTGTCATCAAATGGGGCTCAGTGGGCCACACACACTCATGTTAACTCTATTCTTTTTTCCTCAAATCTTGCCTAGTTTCCAAAACCCTCCCTGCCCAAGTTACAAGCCTTCCAGTAAACTTTCCTCAATTTGTTTTAGCCCTAAATTAAAAATCATCTAACACAAAGAAGGTCCAGGAGGGAGGGGATATATGTATACATATCTGATTCACTTTGTTGTACAGCAGAACCTAATACAACATGGTAACGCACTATATTCCAATTCAAAAAAATAAAAGCAGTTTATACTGCACATTTGTAAGAACTGTTTCCTTAAACTTAAGAGAATAAGGTAAGGCATTATTTTCTACAATTCCCATGCACCCTTATTACTTGGCTAACAAAATTAAGCCCTACTTCTGACTTTATATCATTGCTCCTCCTCAACCCTTCAGCTTTGGTTTTATGAAAAAATAAAAACTATGGAAGAAGAGTTTTTTTGTTTTGTTTTGTTTGTTTTTTTGCACTCATCTCACATGCTAGTAAAGTAATGCTCAAAATTCTGCAAGCCAGGCTTCAGCAATACGTGAACCGTGAACTCCCTGATGTTCAAGCTGGTTTTAGAAAAGGCAGAGGAACCAGAGATCAAATTGCCAACATTCGCTGGATCACGGAAAAAGCAAGAGAGTTCCAGAAAAACATCTATTTCTGCTCTATTGACTATGTCAAAGCCTTTGACTGTGTGGATCACAATAAACTGTGGAAAATTCTGAGAGAGATGGGAATACCAGACCACCTGACCTGCCTCTTGAGAAATCTGTATGCAGATCAGGAAGCAACAGTTAGGACTGGACATGGAACAACAGACTGGTTCCAAACAGGAAAAGGAGTATGTCAAGGCTGTATATTGTCATCCTGCTTATTTAACTTCTATGCAGAGTACATCATGAGAAACGCTGGGCTGGAAGAAACCTAAGTTGGAATTAAGATTGCCGGGAAAAATATTAGTAACCTCAGATATGCAGATAACACCACTCTTATGGCAGAAAGTGAAGAGGAGCTAAAAAGCCTCTTGTGCAACAGTTAGAACTGGACATGGAACCACAGACTGGTTCCAAATAGGAAAAGGAGTATGTCAAGGCTGTATATTGTCACCCTGCTTATTTAACTCATATGCAGTGTATATCATGAGAAACGCTGGCTTGGAAGAAACAGAAGCTGGAATCAAGATTGCTGGGAGAAATATCAATAACCTCAGATATACAGATGACACCACCCTTATGGCAGAAAGTGAAGAGGAACTAAAAAGCCTCTTGATGAAAGTGAAAGAGATGAGTGAAAAAGTTGGCTTAAAGCTCAACATTCAGATCATAGCATCCGGTCCCATCACTTCTTGGGAAATAGATGGGGAAACAGTAGAAACAGTGTCAGACTTTATTTTTGGAGGGCTCCAAAATCACTGCAGATGGTGTCTGCAGTCATGAAATTAAAAGATGCTTACTGCTTGGGAGAAAAGTTATGACCAGCCTAGATAGCATATTCAAAAGCAGATACATTACTTTGCCAACAAAGGTCCGTCTAGTCAAGGCTATGGTTTTTCCTGTGGTCATGTATGGATGTGAGAGTTGGACTGTGAAGAAGGCTGGGCGCCAAAGAATTGATGCTTTTGAACTATGGTGTTGGAGAAGACTCTTGAGAGTCCCTTGGACTGCAAGGAGATCCAACCAGTCCATTCTGAAGGAGATCAGCCCTGGGATTTCTTTGGAAGGACTGATGACAAAGCTGAAACTCCAGTACTTTGGCCACCTCACGCAAAGAGTTGACTCATTGGAAGAGACTCTGATGCTGAGAGGGATTGAGGTTAGGAGGAGAAGGGGACGACTGAGGATGAGATGGCTGGATGGCATCACGGGCTCGATGTATGTGAGTCTGAGTGAAGTCCGGGAGTTGGTGATGGCCAGGGAGGCCTGGCGTGCTGCGATTCATGGGGTCGCAAAGAGTCGGACACGACTGAGCGACTGAACTGAACTGATATGTAACTGAATCACTTTGCTGCTGCTGCTCCTAAGCTGCGTCAGTTATGTCCTACTCTGTGCGACCCCATAGACCAAAGCCCACCAGGTTCCTCTGTCCCTGGGATTCTCCAGGCAAGAACACTGGAGTGGGTTGCCATTTCCTTCTCCAACGAATGAAAGTGAAAAATGAAAGTGAAGTCGCTCAGTCGTGTCCGATTCTTAGCGACCCCATGAACTGCAGCCCACCAGGCTCCTCCGTCCATGGGATTTCCCAGGCAAGAGTACTGGAGTGGGGTGCCATTGCTTTTTCCAAATCAGTTTGCTATACAGTAGCAGTTAACACTATAAATCATAAAGCAGGTACTCACATAGCCACCGTCACAGACTGAGGCTGGAGGTCCCTGTGTGCCCCCCACCCACCATATTCCTGACTTCACCTCTGAAGAAGCTGCTTTGGTGATGATTGTTTCCTTGTTTTATAATTTTGTCACCTGTGTATGCATTTTTGAATTGCAGTTTAGTTTCCTAGTTATGATTTTTCTATAAATGGACCCATACTGTAGGGTTGTATTTTTTTTTAATTTAATGGAAGGATAACTGCTTTACAGAGTTTTGTGGTTACCTGTCCACATCAACAAGAATCAGCCATAGGTTCACCCATGTCCCCTCCCTCCCGGGGCCCCCTCCCTAGGGTCTGTTTTTGGTTCTGTATTCTGCTGCTTTCGAGGATCGTGTTTGTGAGATCCATCCCTGCTAATGCTAGTAGCTGTCGCTGGTTCATTTTCATCACTGCCCAGAATTCCGTTCTATGAATACGCTATAGTTTAGCTTACCCATTCCATGGTTATTTCTGTTTCTCTTACACATATGTCAGTAAGTATATACAGGAATTTCTCCTAGGGTAGATAACTGGGGTAGAATTGCTGAGTTGTAAGTTGTGTCTGTGTGTACCTTCGGATTCACTTCAGTTCAGTCGCTTAGTCGTGTCCGACTCTCTGGACCCAGCACGCCAGGCCTCCCTGTCCATCACCAACTCCTGTAGTTTACTCAAACTCATGTCCATTGAGTCGGTGATGCCATCCAACCATCTTATCCTCTGTCGGCCCCTTGTCCTGCCTTCAATCTTTCCCAGCATCAGGGTCTTTTCAAATGAGCCAGTTCTTCACATCAAGTGGCCAAAGTATTGGAGTTTCACTAGATAATTGGAAATATATTTTGCTCAGGGGAAAAAGTCGATTTATTACCAAATTGGGGGAGTGACCAAGGACATCCCAAGCAGGGAACTGCTCGTGGAGAGACCCCCGGCCATCAACCAGCGTGTGTACCCAGAGGACCTAGTAACTGAGGCTGAGCCTTGGGAAGGGGCAGACGCTAGAGCCTCTGCCACCTGGCTGGGGACTCTGGGCCTCAGCACGCCAGGCCTCCCTGTCCATCACCAACTCCTGTAGTTTACTCAAACTCATGTCCATTGAGTCGGTGATGCCATCCAACCATCTTATCCTCTGTCGGCCCCTTGTCCTGCCTTCAATCTTTCCCAGCATCAGGGTCTTTTCAAATGAGCCAGTTCTTCACATCAAGTGGCCAAAGTATTGGAGTTTCACTAGATAATTGGAAATATATTTTGCTCAGGGGAAAAAGTCGATTTATTACCAAATTGGGGGAGTGACCAAGGACATCCCAAGCAGGGAACTGCTCGTGGAGAGACCCCCGGCCATCAACCAGCGTGTGTACCCAGAGGACCTAGTAACTGAGGCTGAGCCTTGGGAAGGGGCAGACGCTAGAGCCTCTGCCACCTGGCTGGGGACTCTGGGCCAGTGTGGAGCCACTGTGGAGAAGGACAAGATGGATGCGTATGTGGGGGAAGGCTGTTCTGGGGCTTCCTTCAAAGCGTCTGCTGTGCTTACTCCAAAGGTGATAGTCCCGTTGCCCACTTGGAACGCTCAGACCCGGGAACCTGTCACAGACAACGTGGAAAAGTTTGCCATTGAGACAGAACTCATCTACAAATATTCTCCCTTCCGCAATGAAGAGGAGGTGATGACTCAGTTCATGAAGATTCTTGGGGACAGTGGTAAGGAAGCTTTGCACCTGCAGCTCTAGCATCGGAGTGTGCCAGAGCCCCAAGTGGTGTGGGGTTGGCTGGGATTGCCTGGCAGAACCATAGGAGGATTTCTGTTTCCTAGGAACGCTGGTAATCATCTTCAACCTTAAACTCTGGATAATGGAGAGCCAGAGCTGGACATAATCTCAAATCCAAGGGATATCCAGATGGCAGAGACTTCACCGGAGGGCACGTGAGTCTGGCTGGGGAGGGAGGAAAAGGGAAGTGACCTGAGGGAGAGGGGGTGAGCATGTGCCCTGAATTCCCCAACTTTAGAGGTGATAAATCTGAGAATGCCACGTCTTCCTGCCATAAGGCAGAAGGGATGACTAGAATGACAGTGGTGCCTCAGCTAATCCAGATCCTTGCCCCACCTCCTAAACTGAGGAAGAGACAGGCCTAGAGGGGCGCGGAATTGCCGAGTCTGTAGTGGGAACGTGGTGGGCACGTGCCCACACGAGGAGCACCCCTCGCAGCAGGAGAAGCCGAGGTGGGAAGTGGAAAGGTGGAGAGCCTGAGGGAGGCTGTGCAGCCAGCCCTGGCATGGCCTGGAGTGGGGCGGGGACAGACACTCGGTTCCCGCACCTCAGGAAGCCAGAGCGCCGCTCCTTCCGTGCCTACGCTGCCGTGCTCTACATTGATCCCCGGATGCGGATCTTCATCCACGGGCACAAGGTGCAGACCAAGCGGCTCTCCTGCTGCCTGTACAAGCCCAGGTAGGGGCCTGCCCACCCAGGCCTGCTGTTCCCTCAGGCCTAGACTGGGGCCTGACCCAGTGTCTTTGTGGCATCACTGGAGTCGCGGTGGATGAATAGCTGGCAGTGTTGACTGCATTTGGGCCTTTAAACTGCTTTCGATTTACTGTGGAGAAACTTGTTGGGTCCTGAGGGAGGGATGGAGCTGGCTGGGGGCGCTCGCTGAGTGTGCCTCCTGAGGTGGAGGGTGCTCAGCTGGGTACAGAGTCCTCTCTCAGTGAGTACAGGGAGGTTGCTTTTCTGAGATGGAGCAGGAGGCAGAGGGCAAGTGGAGTAGGGAATTGAGTCTTTTTGCTAAAATAAACCCAGCTTTGACTCATGGGTTGGGCACCCAAGACCCTTGCTGCCCCGGATCCCTGGTAATTAGGCCCTGAGGTTACCACCTGTCCCCCAGGATGTACAAGTACACGTCAAGCCGGTTCAAGACCCGTGCAGAGCAGGAGGTGAAGAAAGCTGAGCACGTGGCGAGGATTGGTAACGAACCCCTGGGCAGGAGGGTTGGCAGGTTTTCTGGGGACTTACTTGTGGCAAAAGCAGGACCCAGGCAGAAGTTCCATCCGGCACCCAGGGGTGGGCTGTCCTGAACCTCTGCGCCAGTTCCTCTTCCCCTCCCTCCACGCCCCAGTCGCCTCAGCAGGTTTTCTCCCCAGGCTGCTCCTTCACTCCTGCACTTCCCTAAAGCAGTCTAACTCCTGAGCTCATCTGCCCGAAGCGGAGAGTCCCATGCTGGCCTCTGGCGCAGATACTCACGAAATTGGTTTTCTTGACTCCAGGGCAAAAATCTCAAGGTCTCTCATGCTGGCAGAGCTTCTTGGCTGCATGCAGAGAGTGATTTGATGAGGACCTTGGAAACTTGCAGCTCCTACTGAGGGTTTAATTTTTGCTGCTTCCGGCGGTTTTTTATTTGTCTCATTTATTTGTAGAGTTGGGAAAACGTGTCTGTTTTCCTCGCAGCCTCCTTGACTTTCCAAGCAAGTCTGAGCTCCAGCACTCCCATGTTCCTGGACAGTGTCGAACATCTTGTCCCGTGGGGACTGCACACTAAGGGGGAATTGACTGAGAGTTTTGACCTTCTGTGTCCTTACCATGGTTTCTTCTTCTGGGTTTCAGCTGAAGAGAAGGCACGGGAGGCAGAGAGCAAAGCTCGGACGTTGGAAGTGCGCCTGGGCGGAGACCTCACGCGGGACTCCAGGGTGAGACTTAGCGCTGCTGACCTGGGTCCACGTCCTGTCAGTCACGAACCCTTTCGTTAAAGCTGTAAAATGGGATATGTTGCTGTTTCTAAAGTCAGTGTTGCATACTCATGGCACCTCGCCACACGAGGAGGACACTGTTACAGTATCCTCGGTTCTTAGAGGGAAACGGAAGAGGGTCAGTTGCCCAGGTCACACACAGTAGTAATGGTTGAAGCAGTCTCTGCCCCTCCTCTGCCATATGTGGCTTTGCTTGGGGTTGTTTCCTTAATGTCAGCAAGTCTGGTCACATGAAGCCCAGCTTTTGAACCTGTCCCTAGTGAGGGCCCTTTTTTGCAGAAAGCTAAATTTCCAGGTCTGGTCTTGGCATCCACATGATTCAAAGTGAGCAGTTGAGGCCTGTTGTTGTGGCATTCCCAGCTGTGGCCCAGAGGCCTTCCTCTCCTTATCTGTGCTGGCATGTGTCTCCAGGTGATGTTGCGACAGGTCCAGAACACAGCCATTACTCTGCGCAGGGAGGCCGATGTCAAGAAGCGGATCAAGGAAGCCAAGCAGCGGTGAGTGCCCGGCTGCCCGCGGGTCTGGTATAACCACGCGATTTAGTGTGGATGGTTGGCAAAGAGCTCGAGCACTCCCTCCCCCCCAGTAGGTTGCCTTCTGTCGCACACGGTTCCCTTGAGAAAGCCTTTAACGCTGTGATTCCCAGGAGGGGCTCCTGGCTCCGCTCCCTCCTGAGCCAGGACTCGGCGGGCAACACCAGCACCGTGCGTGGGGCGCCAGCCTATCCTCAGGGGCGCTGTCTCGCCTCCCCTCCCCTCCTTCGCCTCTGCTCTCTCCCCACCTTCCCTGTCCTTGCCCTCTTCCTTTCCTTTTTACTTTTTCTTTTCTTTGAAAGCATGGATAAAGTGCTCATCATACACAGCTTGTAAAATATAGAACGTGTACGAAACAGTTGTAAAGTTCCTTAGGCGTCTCCCACTTGGTGATGCCGACTCTTAATTGTTATCCCTGGTTACAGACACAGAGTAATGCTGTAGGTTGAGTTTGTTCCCCTTCATCTAAACTGGGCATTTGTCATGCTCATCCGTGTCCGCCTGCACGTCTGGAGCCTCTCCAGGCTCTGGGTGTGAGTCCTGCTTGCTTCTTGACCTCCTCACCACAGGCCTAGGTGTCCAGTTTCTGTCTTGTGAGGCCGTCCACTGGTTGTCTATATGCTTTTCAGTTTCCATGATTTTGTTAACATCTCACGAGAGATGTTTGTTCTCTCACGTGTTCATTTTCTTGTGAATTTTTGTCTCTTTGAAATTAATCACTGTCACACTGGTGGAGTGTTTACGCAGACTGTAGTGAAAGTGTTCGTTGCTCAGTTGTGTCTGACTCTGTGTGATCCCGTGAACTGTAGCTCACCAGGCTTCTCTGTCTGTGGAATTCTCCAGGCAAGAATACTGGAGTGGATTGCCATTCCCTTCTCCAGGGGATCTTCTCAACCCCGAAGATTGAGGATTGAACCTGAGTCTCCTACACTGCAGGCGGATTCTCCGTCTGCAGATTACCTTGTGTTTATTCCAAAGTACAGCTGTCTCTGCAGAGATTTCCAGCAGCTTCCCAGAATCTACTTCATTCTTAAATCCATTCCTGTTTGATACTGGAAGCCAAAGTCATTTGCTTTTAATCAGGGGGAACTCAGAGTGACTGCATAGTGCGGATCCTTTCTGAGTCTTAACAGGTTGCATATTGAATGCAAAGGCAAAACTTCTAAGTGTCTCAAGTTTCAGCTTAATTGTAAACACTGTGGTGTGTGTTACGGGGTTGATCTCCTTGAATTTATCTTTCACCTTCTCAGAGCACTTAAAGAACCTAAGGAACTGAACTTTGTTTTTGGGGTCAACATCGAACACCGGGACCTGGATGGAATGTTCATCTACAACTGTAGCCGCCTGATCAAGATGTATGAGAAAGTGGGCCCACAGCTGGAAGGTGGCATGTGAGTGCTGCCAGGGTGGGCTTTGGTGTGGACAGGTGGTGGGTGGGCTTTGGCCAGCGGCTGAGCGTGGTGCTTCCCTCCGTCTCCTGCAGGGCATGTGGAGGGGTTGTCGGGGTTGTCGATGTGCCCTACCTGGTCCTGGAGCCCACACACAACAAACAGGACTTTGCGGATGCCAAGGAGTATCGGCACCTCCTGCGGGCCATGGGGGAGCACCTGGCACAGTACTGGAAGGACATCGCCATCGGTAGCGCCACGCTTCTCCCCACCAGCCGGGGCCCTCCCCATCCGGGGGCCTGACGCCTCACTTGACTCCTCACTCAACAAGTGGTTGTTTGCCTTCCAGCCCAGCGGGGAATCATCAAGTTCTGGGACGAGTTTGGCTACCTCTCTGCCAATTGGAACCAGCCCCCGTCCAGTGACCTGCGCTACAAGCGGCGGCGCTCCATGGAGATCCCGACCACCATCCGTGTGGTAAGCTGGGTGTCACGCAGCCCCTCTCGCCGGCTCCTCTCCGTTGTGGCCCCGTGCTGGTCTCCGCACTGCGCTGACAGTCAGGGACTTCTGTCTCCCCGGGTATACCAGTCTGTCTGGTGATGGCTCTGGGAACTCAGTCTTGGGACTGTGCCTTGCCCATGTGTCCATCCTGAATGAGGCAGGCGGTCATCTAACCCAGTGTGGTACCACATGGATAGAAGTGTGAGTGATGACTGAGCCATCGTCCTGCTGGAAGGGCGAGAGGGCTGGGGCTGCTGAGGGTGTATGAATAAAGTTTCCATCCTTGCTGGAATCACTGTCCCTGGAAAGAGTGACTGTTCTGTTAGGAAGGCAGTGGTGGAGCCAGGTTGAGGATCTTTGCATGGACGACAGTCAGGGGCATCTCTGCCTTGGGCCTGGCTGGGAGGAGCTTGACGGTTATTGGTGGGCTTGGCTGACGCTTGGGGGTGTTTTTGTGTCACAGATCTGTGTCTGAAGTGGCGGACACTCCCCTTTCAGCTGAATTCTGTGGAGAGAGATTACCCTGACACTTGGGTTTGCTCCATGAACCCTGATCCTGAGCAGGACCGGTGAGCGCTTTTTCTGACGAGTTTTTGGGCATCCCCCGCACCCCCTGAGCTTCCTCCACCCTTCCACTGTGCTTCTTGAGGTCACTGCTCTACCCTTACATCTCTGTCTTGCCGGGCCTACTAAGTGCCTGGAAACAGAGGCGTGTCCTGCAGTGAGTATTGGTTCTGTGCATTTGGGAGGTCTGAGGTTGCTCTGATGAGAAAGCGTACGGGCTGGCTGAGGAGGAAGGACCCTGCCCTACCTGGAACCATCTTGCCATGCCTGCTCTAGAACTTTCTCTCCACAGGTGTGAGGCTTCAGAGCAGAAGCAGAAGTTTCCCTTGGGAACATTGAAAAAGGACCTGAAGACACAGGAAGAGAAGCAGAAGCAACTGACAGAAAAAATTCGCCAGCAGCAGGAGAAGCTGGAGGCCCTGCAAGTGATGGGCAGTGGGCAGTGGGTGGGGCCTCTCAGTAGCTCCTCTGTCCCCTCAGGCCAGTTTCACTCTCCTTTTGAACCCATAAGCACTGCCCGAGCTTCCCAACACCCCCTTCTCCTATGCCTTGATTATTTTGAAAAAAAAATTGTATATGACAAAGAGGTCCAATTCATTTGGGATGTTTTGAAACTTCAGGAAATATCCTATTTTAGAGGTAACCATTAACTTCATATCCAGCTTTTTATGACCACTAGCATAAATACATGTATTTTTTATTAGAAATATGGAGATCATGACTTTTGTGTCAAATCACATAGACATACTTTTTTTTCTTAATGCCTAATTATTTTTTAGGATAGTTTTCCAGAAGTGAATTTGAAAGAGTAAAAGGATTTTTAAAATTCTGTGGATTTATTTCCAAGGTATCTTCCTGAAGATGTATTATGTCTTAGGTTTTCTTTTTTAATACAAGTACTTTTTAAATGTTTTTGAAAATTTGAAAAAAGATATACATCTTATAATTTGAATTTCATATTTCTAAAATTGAACCATTTTTTTCATGTTTTTCTCTTCAAAACTGCTTATTGTTTTTTCCTTCATTGATTAGTCAGGGCTTTTAAGATAGCTTGTGTGGCCTCAACCTTTTATTATGTTTATTACAAAAGCATTTTCCTTTCTGGCTTCTCATCACATTGTGTGTGTTCCTCCATCTGCTGAATCCCACAGGTCCTTTCTGGCTTTGTCCATCAGGGATCTCCCGTCTGACTTGTTTTGTAGGAATTTAGTCCACTGATACTTTGCCCCGGTTTCTTGATTGCTGGAATGATTGTGTGGAGCCCTGTAATTTGCTGGTGGTGTGCTGTCTGCGAGCTTCTGTCTTCTCAGTGAGAATGGAAGGCTCGTAATAGGAGGACTGTGGTCCAGATGGTCTTTATCTGCCCACCGTCCCAGATAGAGAGGGCTCCAAAGAGTTGACCTCCAAGCGTCAGGCAACCTCCTCATCCTGTTTACCCTGCAGAAAACCACACCCATTCGCTCCCAGGCTGACCTGAGGAAACTGCCTTTGGAAGTGACCACCAGACCTTCCTCTGAGGTGAAGCCCTGGGGTGGCGGGGGCTCTTCTTGGGTGCCTCATGGTGGGATTGGTATTCTCACTCTCTGCCTCTTTCAGGAACCTGCACGTAGACCTCAGCGCCCTCGGTCACCTCCTTTACCTGCTGTGATCAAGAATGCCCCGAGCAGACCCCCTTCCCTGCCAGCTCCCAGGCCAGCCAGCCAGCCCAGGAAGGCCCCTGTCATCAGTAACGCCCCAAAGCCTGCTGCCCTGGCCACCCGGGAGGAGGCCAGCACTTCCCGGCTGCTCCAGCCTCCTGAGGCACCCCGGAAGCCTGCCAACGCTCTGGTCAGGCCTGCGTCCCGGCCCACCCCACCGGTACAGCCGCCATTACCATCTCCCCAGTCCAACTCCAGGAGCCCTCGGGAGGTCCCTTCCCCCCGAGCTCTGAAGTCTCCAGTGGTCAAGAAGCCAGAGCTGCCCACTAAACTCTCCCCGGTGAGCTCCTGCGGCGCCCCCAGCGCTGCCCACAGTGGTACAGGGATGGAGGGGCGTCTTGGTGTGTGGGCGTGGTGCTTGGTGGAAATCGGCTTCCCTGCTGCCCCTGCAAAGGAGAGGGATGCGAAGGCACTGGGTGGGGACACAGAGCTTGTTGGTCTCCTGTCCAGGAAGTTCTCTGGTGCCCCTCCGAGGTTGGTACCCCACAGACTCGAGTCACCTCCACTGGCCTCTCCTGCTGTGGGCAGAGAGTGCAGCTTGGTGGCAGCAGTGGTGGGTGTGGCTCAGTGAGGTGTGAGTAGAGGCCCCTGCGGTGGCAGCTTTGGGCAGAGGTCCTCGTGGGTGTTGGGCCTGGGGGTTGCCGTGCCCCTCGCAGTGTTGGGTGCCCAGCCCTGGTGGGCACGGAGGCCCACAGGCCCCTCTCTGAGTGGCTTCTTTGGCCACAGGGGCTCCTCCAGCACCTGAGGGGCTGAGAGAGCCCCTCACATTCCTGCCGCTTTTGCAGCAGGCCGCTCCCAGCCGGAAGCGGAGCCTCGGGGTCTCTGATGAGGAAGAAGCAGAGGAAGAGGCCGAGAAGAGGAAGGAGAGGTCCAAGCGGGGCAAGCTGGCTGTGAAGGAGGAAAAGAAGGACTTGAGTGAGGTATGTCCTCAGCCTCCTACCCACCTCTGCAGCCTGACAGGAGCTGACCAGAAGCCCAGCCCCTCTCTGGGGGGCTCGCAGTCGTGCTCCCGACTGGAAGCACAGTGCCCGCGAGGGTCTTGAGATGGGCCGCGCCTCTCCTCGCAGGCCTGAGCTGACACCCTCGTAGGTGTGCCACCCTGCCCCTTGCTTCCTCTTGCTCATCAAGGTTTTTGGAGGCAGGTGTGTAGATACTGAGATAGTGGTTGAGAGAGAGGTTCTCCAAGAAGCTCAGGCATTTAAAAGGCTGCCTGAGGTGGCATGCGATGACCCCGGGCAGATGGTCTGCTCTGCAGGGGCACTGGCAGTATCTCTAACAGACTGTCCTTACAGCTCTCAGACAGCTCTGGGGAAGAGGACTCGGCTGACCTCAAGAGCGCTCAGAGAGGTAAGTTTAGGAGGTGCCTGGAGCCTCTGGGGCAGTGGGAAAGGGTCCCTTGGTCAGCGGCACCTCGTTGCGAAGGCTCTTGGAGGCTTTGGAGGCTCTGGGTGCTCATCCGACAGTGGTTTCAAGTGTTAATTCGGAGAAGGTGTCTGGGGAGGGCACGCCCGCGTGCTTATTTTTAGCGTCAGTTCCCTGTGGTCGCCCCTGGCCGCCACTCATCCTGCTGCGGTGGCACCCTCGTGGGGGAGGGGAGGCGGCCAGGGTGGCTGGGCGCCGCGTCCCTGGCGCAGTGGGAGCGAGCTGCTCGGGGTTCTTGTCCCTGTGAGCCTGGGTGGCCCTGGCTGGGTGGGGGGCTCCAGTGCACCCACTTTTCTGACTCCAGCCCTGCTCCCACTCTCAGATAAGGGGCTGCACGTGGAGGTGCGTGTGAATAGGGAGTGGTACACAGGCCGTGTCACAGCTGTGGAGGTGGGCAAGAATGCGGTGCGGTGGAAGGTGAAATTTGACTATGTGCCCACGGACACAACACCAAGAGACCGCTGGTAACACCCCTTCCGGGAAGATGGGTTAACAGTTGGCCAGGGCAGGGGCAGGCAGCCCACCTGGGAGCCTGGAACTCGTGTGACCAACACTGGGTTCTCCCTAGGGTGGAGAAAGGCAGTGACGACGTGCGGTTGATGAAGCCCCCGTCCCCAGAGCATCAGAGCCCAGACACAGGCCAGGAGGGCAGGGAAGAGGCAGCGGTGGCCCCGGAAGCAGCGGCGGCCCTGCAAGCAGCAGCGGCCCCACAAGCTGAAGCCACGGCGGAGCCCTCCACCTCAGACTGCATCCCCATCGAGCCTGACACCACCGCCCCCAGCACCAACCACGAGACCGTTGACCTCCTCGTCCAGATTCTTCGGTGTGTCATCGTCCTGCTCCGGGACCAGTGGTGGCTCCCCACCACCTCTATGCCATTCTGATTTCCTGTCCCACCTTCCTTCTTGTTCAGGAATTGTTTACGGTACTTCCTGCCTCCGAGTTTCCCCATCTCTAAGAAGGAGCTGAGTGCTATGAGCTCAGATGAGCTGATATCGTTTCCTCTGGTGAGTCTGCCCACCCACCTTGGTGCTTCTTGTGACTGCCAGGTCTGTTGTGTGCTCCATAAAGTCTGTCAGAGAGAAAAGCATGGAGTTTTATCTCCATTCCACTTCAAGGAAATGAGGCTAGGAGTTGAAGATACTCAGGCTCAGAGAAGTTAACAGTCTGCTGTGATAGAGCCAAATTTGAACCCAGGACGCCTTGAGAGGACAAGGGTCTTGCTCTCCAGGGTGACGAGTTCCTGGTTCCCAGGCAGCTGCTCCTCCTCGTGCTCGCCCTTGTTTAGGCTGCGGGCGTCCTCTGCAGGTCCTCGGAGCAAGCTCTGGTAGGCCAGCTGGGCGGGCCTGCCATCCTCTTGTCAGCTTTGTTGCTTTTGGCTTCAGGCTGTTGCAGAAACGAGCAAAGCCTGGGTGCGGTGGGATTTCTACAGTGGGCATGACCCAGGCCAAAGCATGGTCAGCCGGAGTGTCTGAGCCTGAAATAGTCCTTCGGCTCACGCTTGTGAAAGGGGGTACCACTAATGCACCAACTTTATAGCCTCCTAAAGAAATGCCTTTTCCATCCTGTTTCTCATCATGCTGCGAGAGAGCTCCATGAAACGCTCAGGTGCCCTGCAAATGCTAGGTTCAATATGTACGTTAAAAGTAACATAACTGCATGTGAATCTGTAATGGCTTAAAAGTGAAAAATTCACAAAACATACAGGAATCATAGTTAGGCTCATGACATTGTATGTTAAATTTTAATGCTCTTGGCACCTGCTTGAACATTTATTTTGAGCTGCCAAGTGATAATTATTTTCTGTGCAGAACTTGAAGTTTCTGTTACCATCTTGGTTTACTAGGATAGTACTCTACAGTGTAAGAAAATCATTCTAACATGTTTTAAAAACAGCAGTGAGGAGCCACTCAGTGCTGGGGAGCTCATAGGTCTTCACAGAAGTAAGTAAATGCTGTAGTTGGTGAGACTGTTGTGGTCAGCCAGACTGCTGGTTCTAGGTTTGTGTTCATCAGAATGGCCCTTTCATTCTCGCTGGTGATTCATGAGTAAATCATAGTAACTTTGAAATAAACTAAACATTAAGAGATACACCTAGATTGTTTTTCACGTTGAGATGCCATGTAACTTTCACTGAAAGCAAGTGCTCTGCTCCTTTGAAAAAGCTCCTGTCTAGAGAAGCTGCTGGTTAACATTACTACCCCACTCTGGGGTTTCAAGTGCTTGGAGAAGATGGTGGAACGTTCTATGCTGTGTAAATATACTACACAAACATGAGGCTGTCTGCTGTCGGTAGGAGTTCGACACATACTTGTTGGCTGTGACCTGAATGTGGATCGCTCATTAGTGCTGTTGTTGAGTTAAAAGGAGAATGGTTGAAGATCATGCCTCACGTTTATTCACGACTTGCGGTTTGCAGAGCTCTTTGCCAACTGCTTCCTGTGTGTGAGCCCGTTTCCCCCCTTGAGGTAGCCCTGTGAAGTGGGCCTCAAGGTCTTTCCTCTCTGGAGCTGCAGGACCACTGGCTCCTGGGTTTGATACCCGCTCAGACCGAGCTTCCTGGTGCCGAGCCAGCTGGGGACACCGGTGCCCATCTGGAAGGGCCCTGGGGACCCTTGTGAGCCCACGCACTTACCGCTGGCTTCTCTTCCAACAGAAAGAGTACTTCAAGCAGTATGAAGTCGGGCTCCAGAACCTGTGCCATTCCTACCAGAGCCGTGCCGACTCGCGGGCCAAGGCTTCTGAGGAGAGCCTGTTCCAGGGTGACGAGTTCCTGGTTCCCAGGCAGCTGCTCCTCCTCGTGCTCGCCCTTGTTTAGGCTGCGGGCGTCCTCTGCAGGTCCTCGGAGCAAGCTCTGGTAGGCCAGCTGGGCGGGCCTGCCATCCTCTTGTCAGCTTTGTTGCTTTTGGCTTCAGGCTGTTGCAGAAACGAGCAAAGCCTGGGTGCGGTGGGATTTCTACAGTGGGCATGACCCAGGCCAAAGCATGGTCAGCCGGAGTGTCTGAGCCTGAAATAGTCCTTCGGCTCACGCTTGTGAAAGGGGGTACCACTAATGCACCAACTTTATAGCCTCCTAAAGAAATGCCTTTTCCATCCTGTTTCTCATCATGCTGCGAGAGAGCTCCATGAAACGCTCAGGTGCCCTGCAAATGCTAGGTTCAATATGTACGTTAAAAGTAACATAACTGCATGTGAATCTGTAATGGCTTAAAAGTGAAAAATTCACAAAACATACAGGAATCATAGTTAGGCTCATGACATTGTATGTTAAATTTTAATGCTCTTGGCACCTGCTTGAACATTTATTTTGAGCTGCCAAGTGATAATTATTTTCTGTGCAGAACTTGAAGTTTCTGTTACCATCTTGGTTTACTAGGATAGTACTCTACAGTGTAAGAAAATCATTCTAACATGTTTTAAAAACAGCAGTGAGGAGCCACTCAGTGCTGGGGAGCTCATAGGTCTTCACAGAAGTAAGTAAATGCTGTAGTTGGTGAGACTGTTGTGGTCAGCCAGACTGCTGGTTCTAGGTTTGTGTTCATCAGAATGGCCCTTTCATTCTCGCTGGTGATTCATGAGTAAATCATAGTAACTTTGAAATAAACTAAACATTAAGAGATACACCTAGATTGTTTTTCACGTTGAGATGCCATGTAACTTTCACTGAAAGCAAGTGCTCTGCTCCTTTGAAAAAGCTCCTGTCTAGAGAAGCTGCTGGTTAACATTACTACCCCACTGCTGGGGTTTCAAGTGCTTGGAGAAGATGGTGGAACGTTCTATGCTGTGTAAATATACTACACAAACATGAGGCTGTCTGCTGTCGGTAGGAGCTCGACACATACTTGTTGGCTGTGACCTGAATGTGGATCGCTCATTAGTGCTGTTGTTGAGTTAAAAGGAGAATGGTTGAAGATCATGCCTCACGTTTATTCACGACTTGCGGTTTGCAGAGCTCTTTGCCAACTGCTTCCTGTGTGTGAGCCCGTTTCCCCCCTTGAGGTAGCCCTGTGAAGTGGGCCTCAAGGTCTTTCCTCTCTGGAGCTGCAGGACCACTGGCTCCTGGGTTTGATACCCGCTCAGACCGAGCTTCCTGGTGCCGAGCCAGCTGGGGACACCGGTGCCCATCTGGAAGGGCCCTGGGGACCCTTGTGAGCCCACGCACTTACCGCTGGCTTCTCTTCCAACAGAAAGAGTACTTCAAGCAGTATGAAGTCGGGCTCCAGAACCTGTGCCATTCCTACCAGAGCCGTGCCGACTCGCGGGCCAAGGCTTCTGAGGAGAGCCTGCGCACCTCCGAGAGAAAGCTGCGCGAGACCGAGGAGAAGCTGCAGAAGCTGAGGACCAACATCGTGGCTCTCCTGCAAAAGGTGCAGGAGGTGAGCCAGGCCACCCTCTCAGTGCAGCGGACCCCCTGGTGGCGCGGGGGGGGCCTGGGTACCTCGTGCTCCCTTCTCCCCACTCACAGGAATGTGTGGTTCCAACCCTGGCGGCACAGCATCCTGACCAGGCGGGCTGGAGGTGGTGCGGCTGCTGGGCCTCGTCCCAGCCACACCCACGGTATCAGACTTTTGCCCTTGTCTAGACACGGTGACCTGCAACCTGGTTTGAGACACCTCGGAGTCATGGAGCAAAGACATTCTTGGTTTTCCAGATGACGCCTGGGTGGGAGTGGGTAGCTCACAAGCGGGGAGTGTCCTGTGGTCTCAGCCCTTCACCTGGGCAGGAAACTGGGGATCCCTGTCCTGTGACCCCTGGTGACCAAGAGGGGCCCTGTCTCGGACCACAGCAGGGGGAGGAGACGGAACTGTTGATGGTGGGAAGTGCCACGAAGAAAACAAGAGAGGGCAACAGGAAGCCACTGTGCCAGAGTGTAGGGGGAGCCTCAGGAGGTGGTCGGGCCCAAGGCAGGACCAGACATGATGGGGTTGGGTGTGAGCTGCAGGCAGAGAAGAGCAGGGCTCACGGCAGGGCCCTGGACCAGGTGGGAGGTCCCTGGACCTTGTGGTGCTGAGACGTGTGCAGCCTAAGACACTTTCTTTGGTTGGTTGTAGGAGAGGCTGAGGTTAGAGTCCAGGACTCCACTGAGGAGGTTCCCAGTTATCTGGGTGAGAGATTCTGGAGGCCTGAACCTTGGATGGTGCCAGTGAGGAGGGAGAGAAGCGTCTGAGGGGAGGACAGGGAACAAGGGCAACTGTTCGAGTCTGAGTCCCTGAGTAGAGGGAAGGGGGGACCCTGTATTGAGACGGGAACAACCCAGGGTGGGTGGTGGGGCCGAGCCGTTGGATGTGTTGAGTCTAAGAGTGAGGCTGGGGCAGGCGGGACCTGAGTGAGGGGAGGTGGGCGGCAGTGGGAGGACGGGGAGGGGATGGATGGTCAAGGGTGGCCCAACAGGGTTGGGGGGGAGAGTAGAGGGCATGGCCTGGGCTGCAAGAAGGATGGGGAGGCGGGCCTCCCACCACCCTGTGAGCCCGGCTGACCCTGCCCTGCTCTGTTCCAGGACTTAGACATTAACACAGACGACGAGCTGGATGCCTACATCGAGGACCTGATCACCAAGGGGGACTAGGGCCCGGAGCCAGAGACCAGCTCCCCTGCCCCTCAGGCAGAGCTCCTGAGGGTGGCGCTGCATTTATGGGTTGATGGACTTACCTTGGTTTGACTCATGGGATGTCTGTGCTTTTGGCGGGAGAGAGACTGATTCTTTGACTCTTCCACCCTAAGTTGATAAATATTTATTTTTTGAAAGAAACAACATGCTGTGCCTGCTGTGAGACCATACTTTTTTTTTTTTTTTTTTGGTGACTCTTGGGCAAAGGACAGAGCCAGGATGCCAAGTCTTGAGTTACTTCTCTCGGCTCCTGGCTTCTCAAGATGTGGTGAATTCCAGCACCGTGTGGAAGTTGGAGGGGCTCCAGGGGCAGGGCTGGGGGGCGGGGACAGGACCCTTCCCAGGCTGGTGCTCCCCCAGGAGCTCCAGTCCAGGGGATCTCCATGGGGCTACCATCAGCAGGAGGCTGGGCGCTGAGGCGCTCCCTGCCTCAGGTCAGGGAGGTGAGTGGTGGTCCGAGTGGTCGGTCTTGGCTGTGGCACTGTCAGTCAGCTTGGGGAGGAAAGATCCTCCTGTTCAGCTTCCCCATCCGCCACCTAAATTCTCCCTGCTGGACATTTCCTCAGCTAGCAGTAGATGGTGAGGTTTCCTGCCACAGAAACTCTAGTCCAGGTTGAGGCGTGGACGGGTCTGACTGGGCAGACTGCTGACCTGGTAGCACATGGTTTGCGTTCTGAGGAGCCCCCTTAGGAGTCCTGTGTGTGAAGGAGCACCATGCTGGCCTGGTGGTGGCCTCGTCCGCCGCTGTGGCACGGTCCTGGGGGGAGGGCTGCTGCTCTTCCTGCTTGCCCTCTGCTCGCCCTGCCTTGCCCTGGCACCATCTCGGTTTGGGGCAGATGGGAGGAGGGGGTCACCAAGGCCCTGGGCACGCCATGCCTTCCTCTGCCTGGTCACAGCCTCACACTGCTGTGGTCCTCAGACAACTCAGGGTCAGAGACCAAGACCAACTCAGAGTGGCTGAGTTTTCTACAATGGCCATTGGAAAAGTTCTGGTTCGATTTCCCCCAGCTCACTCCTTATCCCCTTTTATTTGGGGACTTTGGGTTTTCTGAAGGCACAAGAACCGTGATCTTGCCCCACTGGCCCGCAATTCTGACCTCAGTGTGTTTCCAGCGTCTGCCCACCTCCGCTCAGCAGGGGCCGTGTGCCGCCCTGTGAAGACTGCAGGAGACGGGAAGCGATGGTGAGGGAGGCAGCCACAGGGTAGTTAGGTCTCTGCCCACTTGTGCACGTGCCGGAAGTGTCTATCGTGTGGGCTTGAGACTTCTCAAAACCATACCCCTGGGCAAGGGCTGTTCAGAGAAATACCAGGGAGGCCCTGACTCTTCCTCGGAAGATTCTCCCAGAGTCTTGGGGTTTCTTGAGCTGGTGGTTCCTATCCTGTCCGGCTCATTCTCATCACAGGCAGCGTATGATCCATTTTTGTCCCCAAACTTCCTGTTTTCATCTAGATAGAAGCTGATTCTGCATTTTTACCAGAGGATAATACTGAAGGTTTTTTATTTACACACTTGTAATCAAAATGCAATACTATAAACTTTTGCTGGCGAGACTCCTGAACTCAGTCTGTTTTCTTCTAGTAAAACCTAGCACCTTCCTCTTCTTCATTCTTTCCACCACTGTGGCTTTAAGCTGTCTTCAAGTTCTTCCTCATCTCCATCCTCACTGTCTTACATCTTCACCATCTTTGACACCCACAGAAACTGACATACTGAATTTCGTAAATATTTTAGCTTCAACTTCTAGGTGTTCCTACTTTGCTGTTTAAATCCAACAACAGCAGTGCTGAATACAGCCTGCTTCCAGGCAGAGCTGTTGCCACTGTGGGCAGGAAGATAAGGTGCAGGAACTTCCCTTCTAAACTGGGTAACTGAGCTGCCTGGAATTGTCTGACAACTTGGGAAGAAGAGGATGGTCTGGAAGGTCTGTTGCAAGAAGGTGAATGCGTGCAGAAACCTGATTTTCTGGACTAGGAGGACTGTATTTGGTGTTTTGTCTTTTTTCAGGTGACACATGCACATGATAAAGATTCACACAGTATGAAAGGCTGGACCATGGAAGCGAGCCCCCGCTCCCCCAGCCCCCAGTGCTCTCCCTAGCGTAACCGGAGCAAAGGCACATCTCTGTTCTGCCTGTCTCACTTAGTAGATCCTGGGACTTGTAAGAGTTCACATGGGTCTACTTTATCCTGACAACCACATAGCATTTCAGTGTCCTGATGTACTGTTATTCACTGGTCCCATTTATAGACTTTTAGGTTTATAAAAAATTCCATGATGACTGTGTGTGTACTTAGATCTGTGTTTATTTGGATGAATTCCAGAGAAATGTCTGTGTCAGAAGGTGGAGGCATTCCAGAAAAGACTTCACAATTTCAATCCCCACCAACAGTGCATTCCTCACCTCCCTCCTTGCCTGTCCGCAGTCTCTTCCCTCTTAAGAAAGGTGAAAAGCCTATGGATTTTTGATTTGGTCTGAATGAATTTATGTGAGGTCAATCATGTGCTTCTTTCTGGGACAGGGCTGAAATTCTGAGTCTTGGGTTAGGGACTTAAACCAAGGACATCAAACCAGTCAATCCTAAAGGAGATCAGCCCTGAATATTCATTGAAAGGATTGATGCTGAAGCTGAATCTCCAACAATTGGCCACCTGATTGAAAGAGTCAACTCATGAGAAAACACTCTGATGCTAGAAAAGATGGAAGGCAGGAGGAAAAGGGGACGACAGGATGAGATGGTTGGATGGCATCACCGACTCAAGTTTGAGTAAACTGGAAGATGGTGAAGGACAGGGAAGCCCGTCATGCTGCAGTCCATGGCGTCACAAAGAGTTGGACATGACTTAGATACTGAACATCAAAATCAGATGAAAAACAAGGGGTGAGTTTTCTGCGAAATGTCCACCTTATACTACCCCTTCAGCCCTTAGGTGTCCCATGGATTTAGCATTAAAAATCCCACATCGATAGCATATTACTAGAAGACAAGGGTTTGACATTGTTTACCAAAGGAAGGCAGCTGATGAATAACAGGATGAGGGAAACTTGTCTCTCCTGCATGTGTGTCCAAGTGATACTGCCTTCTGGCTCCTCTTGTTCAGTCCAGGTCCCCTTGAGGACAGGACTGTCTTTCAGGCCTGTGGTTCAAGCAGTGTTGGGCAAGAGTTCATGGCTCTGGAGACCAACAAGTGTGAGATAAAGCTCAAACTTCCATGTCTTTTACATAGAACACAGGTTTGCCTGCGTGGGTGGTGCTGCCACTGGCTGCTTGTCCCCAGTGAAAGGCTGTCCTGCAGGTGGACCAGGCTGCAAGGGACCCGCTTGCAGCTGCCTAAAACATCCTCAGAATTCTACTGCAGGGTTCTGCCGTTGATTGCAGATGGAACCTCTGAGGCTTCCTTTGGAAGGGCCATATTGCTCTTGGTTCCCTAAGAAAGTGGACAGGCAGCTTGGCCATGGGAGGGAGAGCTACAGAAGAATACGCCTTCTCCGCTGCCATGCTTCAATGCTCTGACTGTCCTCAGCACTGCTGGGGGCACCCTCTCCATAGTGAGCAAGACGGACTGGAGAGGGATCGCCCACGCAGCAAGGAGCCGAATGGTGCAAGCCTGTGTTTCAGTCTGGTAGTTTTCATCTAGTAACTTGCAGGGTGCCAGCCCCCACGGACTCCTGATGGATCCTGCAGAAATTTCCTTTCAGTTCACAAGGCATCAGACAAATCATTGCCCATTCTGGGTTCCCCTTTCTTCTCTAAAAAGAGTTGGATGACGGTAGAAGTTTCCTGACTTACTAAGCTGAATTCACCCGGAGAAGGCAATGGCACCCCACTCCAGCACTCTTGCCTGGAAAATCCCATGGACAGAGAAGCCTGGTAGGCTGCAGTCCATGAGGTCGTTAAGAGTCGGACACGGCTGAGTGCCTTCACTTCCACTTTTCACTTTCATACATTGGAGGAGGAAATGGCAACCCACTCCAGTGTGCCTGGAGAATCCCGGGGAAGAGGAAGCCTGGTGGGCTGCTGTCTATGGGGTCACACAGAGTCGGAAATGACTGAAGCGACTTAGCAGCAGCAGCAGCGAGCTGAATTCACCAGAAATTTATCCAGAGGTCCACAGAGGCAGCAAATAACTGGTCTCAGCAAGGAGAGACAAGAAAGCCTCCTTAAGTGATAGGAAAACAACAGAATGGGAAAGACTATAGAGATCTCTTCAAGAAAATCAGAGCTACCAAGGGAACATTTCATGCAAAGATGGGCAGGATAAAGGACAGAAATGTCAAGCACCTAACAAAAGCAGAAAAATTTAAGAAAAGGTGGCAAGAATACACAGAACTGTACACAAGGCATCTTAAGGACCCAGATAACCACAATGATGTTATCACTCACCTAGAGCCAGACATTCTGGAGTGTGAAGTCAAGTGGGTCTTGGGAAGAATTACTACAAACAAAGCTGGAGGTGATGGAATTCCAGCAGAGCTATTTCAAATCCTAAAACATGATGCTGTGAAAGTGCTGCACTCAATATGACAGCAAATTTGGAAAGCTCAGCAGTGGCCACAGGACTGGAAAGGTCAGTTTTCATTCCAATTCCAAAGAAGGGCAATGCCAAAGAACGTTCAAACTTCTGTACAATTGCACATTTCATATGTTAGCAAGATTATGCTCAAAGTACTTCAATCTAGACTTCAGCAGTACAGTGAACCTAGAAATTCCAAACATACAAGCTGGACTTAGAAAACACAGTGGAACCAGAGATCAAATTGCCAGCATCTGCTGGATCATTGTAAAGCAAGGGAATTCCAGCATCTACTACTTCATTGACTAAGCTAAAGCCTCTGACTGTGTAGATCACAACAAACTGGAAAATTATTCAAGATATGGGAATAGCACACCACCTTAACTGTCTCCTGAGAAACCTGTATGCAGGACAAGAAGCAACAGTTAGAACCAGACATGGAACAACAGACTGCTTCAAAATTGGGAAAGGAGTACGTCAAGGCTGTATATTGTTACCCTGCTTATTTAACTTCTATGCAGAGTACATCATGAGAAATGCTGGGCTGGACAAATCACTAGCTGGAAGGAATCAAGACTGTCAGGAGAAGTATCAACAAACTCAGATATGCAGATGATACCGTTTAATGGCAGAACATGAAGAACTAAAGAGCCTCTTGATGAGGGTGAAAGAGGAGAGTGAAAAAGCTGGCTTAAAACTCAACATTCAAAAAATGAAGGTCATGGCATCCAGTCCCATCACTTTGTGGCAAATAGAAGGGGTAATAGTGGAAACAATGACAGATTTTATTTTCATGGGCTCCATAATCACTGCAGATGGTGACTGCAGCCATGCAATTAAGACGCTTGTTCTTTGGAATAAAAGCTATGACAAACCTAGACAGCATATTAAAAGCAGAGACACCACTTTGCTGATAAAAGTTCAGCAAAGTTCAGCATAGCTAGTTGAAGCTATGGTTTTTCCAGTAGTCACTAAGGATGTGAGAGTTGGACCATAAAGAAGGCTAAAACACCGAAGAACTGATGCTTTTGAATTGTGGTGCTGGAGAAGACGCTTCAGAGTTCCTTGGACAAGATCAAACCAGTCAATCCCAAAGGAAATCAACCCTGAATATTCATTGGAAGGACTGATGCTAAAGTTGACGCTCCAATACTGGCCACCTGGTGTGAAGAGCGGACTCATTGGAAAGACCCTGATGCTGGGAAAGACTGGAGGCAAGAGGAGAAGGGGGCGACTGTGATGAGATGGTTGGATGGCATCACCGATGCAATGGACAGTTTGAGCAAACTCGGAGACAGTCAAGGAGTTCCTCACGCGGAACCGTCAACTGTCACAGCGCAGCAGGAGCCCTAGGGCTGGCTGCTGCGCACCTGGTCCCGGCCCTCGGCCCTCACTCGCCAGTGGCTTTAGGGTTTCCCACGCTCCCAGCCATCCGGGCCTGCCTTCTCCGAGGCCGCCAACGGCTGCGGGACACGCACCCCCCACCCTCCCAATGCCACCCTCGCCCAGTCTGCAGGCAGATGTGCACCTGCGCGTGCGTGGCGCGGACGCCCGGCGCTTGCTCTACGCCGTGCGCACGCACCTTAGATCAGGAGCCCGCCAGCTTGCCCCAGTCAGGTGTGCTGGCCTCAGTGTGTCAGGCAGAGGCGAGGCCAAAGCGGCTGTGGGAGGCCTGCCTTGGGCCCACCCTGGGGATTGAGGCCTCGAGGGTCCCACACCCTAGGGCCCGCCGAAGGCGTTGGAATCCAAGCAGAGAAGCAGGGAATTCCCACCCCCCCACCCCCCCCCCGGGCCCCCGGCCCCCCCCGGCCCCCGGGGTGCCCTTTCCCCCCGTTTTTTTT
>SJYC01104620.1:0-16673 GCA_006408675.1 Madoqua kirkii
TGCGCCCGCCCCTCCCTGCGCCCGCCCCTCCCTGTGCCCGCCCCTCGCTGCGCCGGCCTCTCATTGTGGTGGCTTCTCGTGCAGAATGGGTGCTGGCGCCTTGGTAGTTCCCTGCTGGTGGGCTCACTAGTCGTGGCACACTGGGCTCAGTTGCCCCAGGGCATGCAGAATCTTAATTCCTGGACCAGGATTCGAACCGGCGTGCCCTGCATTGTCAGGTAGATTCTGAAATTGTTGGACCACCAGGGAAGTCCCAGTCTCATTTATTAATGACTCCTTATTTATATTTCACTCTAGTTTTCAACTTGTTGGGCTTGAGGTGATGCTTACATGTATCAGTGGAGACATAGTGTTACCTGCTGGACAGGTGACTCTCATGCGAAGGGTGAGGTTCCAGGTGAAACAAACATTGGGGGCATATCAGCATATAGATGGATCAATCTTCCTTGCTGTTTCTCTTATTAAAATATTTTTCCAAACTGTTCTTAGAATTTCTTCTCACATGAAATTTAAAATCATGATAGTCCAATTTTCTCCCATTCCTGGGCACCCCCAACCAAGTTACATTGGGATTTAAATTGTGCTAAATTTAGATGTAAGTTGAGGGGAGGGTTGATATTTTTACGATTTTAAATTTCCCTAGATGATATGAAATGGTTTTCCATTTGTTTGAATCCTTTACATGTTCTAATAAGATTTTACTGTTTCTTCATACAGGTTCTGTAACTTTCTCATTTTATTCCTATATAATCACTATTGTGAATGCAATTTTCTTCCCCATTTCTATTCCTGGTTATTAATATGTAAAAAGCAGATTGTTTAACATAATTTATTTTCTATCTTATGAACTCTGGTAATTTAAAAAATAAACCTGTATTTTATAAATCAAATGTGCAGATTTGCCAGTGTGCCGTTTTAATTGCTGAACCTCTGAAACAGTGTTGAATAACTAATTATTCAAATCTTTTTGTTGATGAGGATGGAGATTCATATAATGGAGTTGAGCAGAATATTGTCTTTTGGTGACTGGTCTTTAAAGTGTGGAGTTTCTGTTTTTGTTAAAAACCTTGGGACGAAGTTTTTAAACTGGGCTGAAACCGGGGTTGCTAGTCTTGTCTGAGCTGAGCACCAGGGGGCGCCAGTTACACAGGCTGAAATGGGGCCTGTGCGCCTGCAGTCCGTGTCCCGGGTTGTCAATTGCCTTTTCAGCATCTTGATAAAATTGTATGGAGTTTTTCACCTTTAATCTACTGTCTTAGCAGTTATTTTTGTTAAACATTGAACGACTGGGTCTGGAAGATCCCCTGGAGGAGGAAATGGCAATCTGCTCCAGTATTCTGGAAAATTATAGCCTGGAAAATTCCATGGATAGAGGAGCCTGGCAGGCTACAGTTCATTAGGTCACAAACAAGTGGACACGACTGAGTGCACACACACACACCTACAAAAGAAAACTGTGTTTATAAAATATTTATAAGATAGGAAGAATATGCAGTGTGTGTCCATCACCTAGCTTAAGAAAACACTCTATTATTTCTTTATAATCCCTGTGTGTTCCTCCTGGGTCCTTTCCTCTTTCCTCAGCGGTGACTGAGAAAGGAACTGGCAGGGAGGCTAGGGGTCTCCCAGCGGAGGAGACGGGCTGCAAGTGTCAGACGTCTTCTATCCCTGTCTTAAGCAGCAGGAGGAAACGAACTACACGAGTCAGACTTCCTCCCTTCTGTGCACAGAATTAGAAGGAGGCTTCTTTTAAAATTGTGTTGCCATGATGACACCTGGTTCCACCTGCTGCTGCTGCTGCTGCTGCTGAGTCACTTCAGTCGTGTCCAACTCTGTGCGACCCCACAGACAGCAGCCCACCAGGTTCCCCCATCCCTGGGATTCTCCAGGCAAGAACACTGGAGTGGATTTCCATTTCCTCCTCCAATGCGTGAAAGTGAAAAGGGAAAGTGAAGTCACTCAGTCGTGTCTGACCCTCATCGACCTCATGGACTGCAGCCCACCAGGCTCCTCCGTCCATGGGATTTTCCAGGCAAGAGTGCTGGAATGGGGTGAACTTAACTTTTCTCAAACCTTGAGCTAACCAGTGCTGTTTTTCTTATGGGAATGTTTTTCTTAAGCTATGTTAATGAGCTATGTATTTACTTTAAACTCTTTCTTCGGGTCAGTTCCACCTAAGACTCAGACTCCATAATGGCTCAACGAACCAATCTGTTTTACTCATACAGTTGTTTTCCTAATCTGTGTTAATGAAGCTATGTGTATTTTTAAAATTATTTTTTATTGAAGGATAATTGCTTTACAGAAATTGGCTGTTTTCTGTCAAACTCCAACATGACTCAGCCGTAGGTATCTCCCCTCCCTTGTGAACCTCCCTCCCGTCTCCCTCCCCATCCCACCCCTCTAGGTTGACATCAGCAAATCCCCATGGGCTCTCTATTTTACACATGGTGATGTAAGTTTCCATGTTACTGTTTCCATACATCTCACCCTCTCCTCCCCTCTCCTCATGTCCATAAGTCTACTTTGTATGTCTATTTCTCCACTGTTGCCCTGTAAATAAATTCTTCAGTACCATATTTCTAGATTCCATATATATGCGTTAGAATGCAGTATTTACCTTTCTCTTCCTGACTCACTTCACTCTGTATAATAGGTTCTAGGTTCCACCTCGTTAGAACCGACTCAAATGCATTCCTTTCTAAGGCTGAGTAATATTCCATTGTTCTATGTACCACAACTTCTTTACCCGTTCATCTGTCGAGGGACATCTAGGCTGCTTCCGTGGTCTAGCTGTTGTAAATAGTGTTATATGTATTTGCTTGGAAACGTGCCTTTCTTCAAGATTCATGCCAATTGTTTTACGGCCCAGGATGACTACCTTGCGCCACTGTTATCTCAAAATGTATGTTGTGGGTGAGGGGCCTGGTGGCACTCTGAGTTTCGAGACACTTCCTTTCTCTAATTAGCAGCCTGCTGATAGGTGTATAACATCCTGCTAAAGACTAGCAGGGGGCACTCTTTCTGCCCCCTTCTGATGTCTGTGTCAGAAGCTTTCTCTGTCTTTTCAGTTCAGTTCAGTCATGTCCGACTCTTTGCAACCCCGTGGACTGCAGCATGCCAGGCCTAACTGTCCATCACCAACTCCCGGACTTCACTCAAACTCACATCCATCGAGTCAGTGACAGTGACGCCATCCAACCATCTCATCCTCTGTCGTCCCCTTCTCCTCTTGCCCTCAATCTTTCCAAGAGTCTTTTCCAAGGAGTCCATTCTTCACATCAGATGGCCAAAGTATTGGAGTTTCAGCCCTTTCAATGAATATTCAGGACTGATTTCCTTTAGGATGGACTGGTTGGATCTCCTTGCTGTCCAAGGGACTCTCAAGAGTCTTTTCAACACCACAGTTCAAACACATCAATTCTTCAGTGCTCAGCTTTCTTTATAGTCCAGCTCTCACATCTATATGTGACTACTGGAAAAGCCAAAGCTCTGACTAGATGGATCTTTGTTGGCAAAGTAATGTCTCTGCTTTTTAATAAGCTGTCTAGGTTGGTTGTAATTTACCTTCCAAGGAGCACGCATCTTTTAATTTCATGGCTGCAGTCACCATCTGCAGTGATTTTGGAGCCCCCCAAAATAAAATCTCTCACTGTTTCCGTTGTTTCCCCATCTATTTGCCATGAAATGATGAGACTGCCATGAGATCATGGCATGAGATCTTCAGTTCAGTTCAGTCGTGTCTCTTTGTGACCCCATGAATTGCAGCACACCAGGCCTCCCTGTCCATCACCAACTCCCAGAGTTCACTCAAACACGTTGCAATTCATGGGATCACAAAGAGTCGGACACGACTGAGCGACTGAACTGAACTGAAGATGAGTGCAATTGTGTGGTGGTTTGAACATTTTGGGGGCATTGCCGTTCTTTGGGATTGGGATGAAAACTGGCCTTTTCTAGTCCTGTGGCCACTGCTGAGTTTTCCAGATTTGCTGTCATATTGAGTGCAGCACTTTGACAGCATTATCTTTTAGGATTTGAAATAGCTCAACTGGAATTACATCACCTTCACTAGCTTTGTTTATAGTGATGCCTCCTAAGGTCCACTTGACTTTGCATTCCAGGATGTCTGGCTCTGAGTGCTCACACCATTATGGTTCTCTGGGTCATGAAGATCTTTTTGTATAGTTCTTCTGTGTATTCTGGGCTTCCCTGGTGGCTTAGTGGTTAAAGCGTCTGCCTCCAATGAGGGAGACCCGGGTTTGATCCCTGGGTCGGGAAGATCCCCTGGAGAAGGAAATGGCAATCCACTCCAGTATTCTCGCCTGGAGAATCCCATAGACGGAGAAGCCTAGTAGGTTACAGTCCACGGGGTCACAAAGAGTCAGACACAACTGAGCGACTTCACCTCACCTCTGTGTATTCTTGCCACCTCTTCTTAATATCTTTTGCTTCTGTTAGGTCCACACCATTTCTGACCTTTATTGTACCCATCTTTGCATGAAATGTTCCCTTGGTATTATTGTGGAATCGAGTCGCAAAACACACCTCAGAGGACACTCAAAACAGTGGAGTACAGTTGATTACGCCAGCGGGTCCAAGGGGAATCAGTTCCCAACAAGGACCCTGATGTTTCTGAGAGGCCATTTTATATCCCTACCATGTCATTGGTTACATGTTACATGTTACATGTTTCTCTTTTATGATTGAGTTTTACCACAAGTAGGTGCTAGGAGAACAGTTAAGTTTGGGGGGAGGGGCACAATGATTATACACCAAGGGGGGATGTTTCCATGGCTAATCTACCAGGGATGGCCTGACCTCAACTGCAGTCTCCATTTGCCAGCTGTAGGGAGGGGAAGTCTCCAGGAGACCTGGTTTCCACTAGTAAAGGTTTCCTCAGCCCTGGGCAAGGTTCAGGCCCAGTTCACATCCTGTCTTTAAGATGGATGAGAGGCTTCCGGATGGAGTCTCTCCTGCTTTCCTCATACTAGCCCCAACAGTATCTCTGGTTTTCTTCAAGAGATCTCTAGTCTTTCCCATTCTGTTGTTTTCCTCTATTTCTTTGCATTGATCAAAGAAAGAGGAAGGCTTTCTTATCTCTCCTTGCTATTCTTTGGAACTCTGCATTCAAATAAATGGGTATATCTTTCCTTTTCTCCTTTGCCTTTAGCTGCTTTTCTGTTCTCAGCTATTCGTAAGGCCTCCTCAGACAACCTTTTTGCCTTTTTGCGTTTCTTTTTCTTGGGGGTGGTCTTGATCCCTGCCTCCTGGACAGTGTCACGAACCTCCATCCATAGTTCTTCAGGCGCTCTGTCTCTTATACTTTAACAAACTTCATCACACCCAAGTTCTGAGCAGTTAAGCCTCGTCACTGGCCCCGGCTTGAAGTCCGCTCCTCCAGAGCCCAGGGATCCTGGCATCGTTCACAGCTCAGCAACAACCTTTCCTAACCGCAGTCCAGAGTTCTCTGCTTTTCTTTGCTCTTTTCATACTTCCTCCACATTGGCTTGTAGTTCTGAACACTTGTTTTGCCTGTTTTTGAACTTAAAGGATATAGTGTTTTATTTACTGTTCTGCAGTTTGATTTCGTTTCCATATTATGTGCCAGAAATTCACCCGTGTTGTTGAGTGCAGCTATAATTTATTAATCTTCACTACTATATAGTAGTGCTGAATATAGCAATGAAAACAAATTACATCTACCATGAAACATGAACTGCTAGTCGCTCCATTGTGTCCAACTCTTTGCCACCCCGTGGACTGTAGCCCACCAGGCTGCTCTGTCCAGGAAATTGCCCAACCAAGGATACTGGGGTGGACAGTCGTTCCCTTCTCCAGGGGGTCTCCCCGACCCAGGGACGGAACCTGAGTGTCCTGCATTGCAGGCATACCGCAGTTTTAAAAGTCCGTGTCTCTATGACTGACGTTTGGGTTGTTGTAGCGTTCTGCGGTCACAGTACAGTTGTGGACATTCGTGTTGATGTCTCCTGTTCCTTGGATAGTCCTTGGAGTACACTGGCTCCGTCATGGGCCACGCCCAGATCAGCTTTACTAGGTAATGCTGATTCTTTTCAAGAAGCGATTGTTTCAGTTCCCATGCCCATTGGCACCGGGTGCTTCATTCCTGTGCCTCCTCACCTACCCTTGACGTTGCTAAACTTGACTTGTCTTTTGCAGTTTGATGGGTGTGTAGTGATCTCATTATGGTGTACTTTGCTTTTACCTGATTTCAGCTGTGGTTAAGCATCTTTTCATGTCTATTGGCCATTTGGATTTCTTTGGTAAACTGTTTGCTTAAGACTTCTGGTTGTTTTTCTATTCTTTTGTCTTTTTATTGATTTACATTTTTGCATATTCTACATACAGGTTATTTATAAGTTATATGTGTTGCAAAAATCTTGCATTATTTAGCATACTTCCTTTTGCCTTTTTATAGTCTTTTGATGAAAGCTCTCAAATTTAATAGAGACTAATTTATCCGTTTTTTTCTCTTTTATTGTTTCATTTCTTGGAACTTGTTTAAGAAATCCTTTTCTGTCCTGAGGTCATGAAGATGCTGTTTTGTGTTTTCTTCTACAGTGTTTATAACTTCGCTGTTCACGTATTTAATTCATCTGGAGTTGACTTTTGTAATGGCGTGAGGTCGGGCCCCAGCTCTTTCCTTCTTCCTGATTGTCCTTGCACTCCTTATTGAAAAGTCTTACCTTTCTCTGTTAATTGACAGCACAGCCTCTTGTAATCAAATGTTCATGTATGAGTCTGTTTCTGGACTTTTATTCAATTACACCTGTTTTATCTCTATGCCAGTGGCTTAATTATTATAGTTATACAATAAGTTTTGATACCTGTAGAGCTAGTTTTACCGCTTTTTCTGCTTCAAGAGTGTCTTGACTCTTCTCAGTATTTTATAGTTCTAGACAAGTTTTAGAATCATTTTATCAAGCTTCATGAAAAAGGCTTATAGGGGTTTCACGGAATTGATTGTATGTCATCAGTTTGAGAAAACTGATCTCTTTGTAACTCTTTCAAACCATGAAGATGGTATAACTCCCCATTAATTTAGATCTTTCTTTAGTGTCTTTCAAGGAAGTTTTGTAATTTTCTCTTTAAAAGTCTTATATGTCTTTTGTTACTATGTATGTACCTCTGTATCCTAGGTACCTGATGATTTTTGATGCTATTGTAAATATTTGAAAAACTTGATTTCCTGGTAGTTTGTTGCTAGTGAATAAAAATGTAATCGATATTTATATATTGAGTATTCTAATTTATCTCTAGGTTTTGTGGGTTTTCTGTGATACATGATATGGGAGCAACGGTAGTTTTGCCAGTTCTCATATGTCTTTATTTTTCTCGTCTTACTGTATTGGCTAGGACTCCCGATACCGTGTTGAATGTAAAAGGTAAACATGGGTATCTTTTGTTCCTGTCTCACAACGAAAGCCTTTTCTCTTTTGGTAGTTCTGTCATTAATCAGATTAAGAAAGGTTTTTTTAAAGTGTTTTTTTCCCTCTTAAGTACTGTGGATGCATGTTGAATTTTGTCTCAAGTGCTCTCTGCATCTGTGGAGATGCCCAGTGCTCTTTCGTTTGTTAGCTTTTCACAGCTTAAGCTGGCTTTGCACTTCTGGAGTGCCTGTAGGGTTCGTCCGTTGCTCAGTTCCGTCCGTCACTCGGTCACGTCCCGCTCTTCGGGACGCCGTACTAGAGTCGTCCACGTGTTGCTTTGCATTGTGCCAGCCTTGTGAGTGGCGCTGGTTTGTACTTTTCCTTCTCATACTGTCCCAGTTGGGCTTTGGTGACCAGATTTTACTCGTCTCAAGAAATGAGTTGGGGAACATGTGTCTGGGGATGGTTTCTGTAAGGCTGGTTATTCCTTGGTCAGCTGGGTCTGGAGTTGTGTGTGTTTCTGTGTAAGGCAATTTTTTTTAACTGAGTTTTTTTTTTTTAATGGTTATAATGCTATTCAGGTTTTTCTAATTTTTGAGTCAGGTTTTATTTTTATAGAATTTTATCTCAATTTTCAAAGACACTGTTACAGAATTGTTTGTAACACCCTTAAAATATCTGTAGTATCTCTCTGTCTTCTTTTCACTCCAAATGTTTCTTTTGGGGTTCATCCATTATTGTCCTTGTCAGTAAACTTTGTCAGTTTCAGTTTTTCTAAGAATCAACTTCAGCTTTCTTGGCCCTTTCTATTACGTTCATTTTCTCTTTCATCAAGTTCTGATCTTTTTTTCCTAATGTGTCCTTTGGATTTATCCTAATGTTCATTTTCCTACTCAAATTGGATGTTTAGTTCATTGTATTTTAGCCTTTGTTCTTTTATAACCTGAGCTCTTGGGCTATAAATTTCCCTCTAAATACAGCTTTATTTGTGTCCTTTAAGTTTAGGTATATAATATTTTATAATTTCTATATTTTAGAAATTTAGAATTATATAAATTTCTATAATTTCTGTATTTTCTGATTTTTGTTTTCTTCTTTGACCCATGAGTTATTTAAAAGTATATTTCTTAATGTTCAAACACGTTCTTTTTTCAAATTATCTTTTTGTTATTTATTTTGAACTGTTTTCATTGTGATCTGAGAATGTGGTCTGTACACCAGTCCTTTGAAATTCGCTGAGGCTTTACAACTGGTCCATGTATGTGGCTAATATTCACAAATGTTCTGTGTGCATTTCAGAAATCAGTATTCTGCATTTATGTGTAATTTCCTGTATGTGCCCATTATACCAAGGTGTTAATTGTGTTTTTTGAACCAGTGCTGATACTTTTTGTCTGAGACCTCATTACTGGCCGCGATATGTTGAAGTCTTTGTGATTTGTCTAGTTCTCCTTTTGATTGTGTCCATTTTCCTTTATTTGGAGATATTAGATGCCTGTGAGTTTTGGAACTTGGACTTTTACCTTTTATTATTATAAGTGGGTACTTTATTTTCTAAACGTTGACATCTAGGAATACTTTTTGCCTTAAGGCCTGCCTTTTTGTTATGTTTTAGGTGTTTACCTGTAAATAGCATACAGCTGGATTTTGTTTCTATTTTGATATTTTTTCTTCTTAACAGAGCATTTAAGTTACTTAAATTTTGTGCAATTATTATTTGTTATTCACTTATTTCCATCTTCATATTTGTAATTATTTTTAAATTTTATTTATTTAATTGGAGGATAATGACTTTACAATACTGTGGTGGTTTTTGCCATACATCAGCGTGAATCAGCCACAGGTAAACGTGTCACCTGTTTCACATATGGTCGTATAGATGTTCCAGTGCGATTCTCTCAAATCACCCCGCCCTCACCTTCTCCCACTGTGTCCAGAAGTCTGTTCTTTACATCTGTGTCTCCTTTGCTGCCATGCATGTAGGATCATTGTTACTGTCTTTCTAAATATTCCATAAGCTAAGCTAAGTCTAGTCACTCAGTTGTGTCCGACTCTTTGCGACCCCATGGACTGTAGCCCACCAGGCTCTTCTGTCCATGGGATTCTCCAGGCAAGAATACTGCAGTGGGTTGCCATTTCCTTCTCCAGGGCATCTTCCTGACCCAGGGATCGAACCCAGGTCTCTTGTATTAGAAGCAGATGCTTTAACCTCTGAGCCACATATATGTGTGTTAATATACAGTATTTGTCTTTCTCTTTCTTACTTCACTCTGTTGTAACAGGCTCCAGTTTCATCCACCTCCTTAGGACTGCCTCAAGTGCCTTCCTTGTTATAGCTGAGTAATACTCCGTTGTGTATGTACCACGACTTCATTATCCGTCTATCTTCTGACAGACGTCTCGGTTGCTCCCGTGTCCTCACTATTGTAAACAGTCTTGCAGTGAACACTGAGGCACAGGTGTCTTTCACTTCTGGTTTCCTTGGGGAGGAAATACAGTGGGTCATACGGCAGTTCTGTTTCCAGTTTGTTCTTTTTTTTAACGAGTTCAATAAAGACTTTAAAAACTATCCACATAAAAATTTTCTTAAAAAACAAAACACAAAACCAGGTACATAGTTAATGTGAAGAATTAACATTAAGTGTTCCTTGAATGTTTGAGTTAAAACGCAAGACTTTGTTGAGCAGGGGTTGACAAACTTTTTCTGTAAAGGCCCAGAAATGGTCTCTGTCACATTTTTGTCTTTAAAAGAAAAAAAAATTATTAAACTATCCTTTAAAAATGTATAAACCATTCTTGGCATGAGGGCCATAAAAACTGGGTCTGGGCCTGTCCTGTCCTTCTAGACCGAGCTGCCTGGCAAAGGTTCCACTCAGCACAAGGACTCCATACTCAGACGCTGTGGGCTCAAACAGACTGAGAAGAAAGGAATCACAGAGCCCGAGGACACGCTGAAAGACCACACAACTTGGATAGGACACACACGTGTTCCAAACACAATTCTACGCTGACCCGAAAGGAAATTTTTAAAAAGTAGGTTTTTTTCATTGTCACTTGGTTAAAAAAAAAAGCTTTTCACCATCGGATGCACAAACACAGAAGCACTAACCAGCATTTACTGACCGCCGCAAACTAGCTGAAAATCAGTTTCTCTTGATTTTATTGTTCTTTTAAAAAAATAAAAGTGCATCATTTACCGATATAGGTTAGAATGTTGCCATGGTAATGAGGTGAGCACTGGAGTTTAATTCTCTGCTGAATTTCAGTAGCACTTGAAAAGTTCTGTTTTCAACTGGATACTTTTGCTGTTCTTTTGGAAAAATAACTTAGAAGGCTGTGAGGCTGCATGCATATGCCTGAATTCACATGTTCTTTTTACTTGTGTCCAAAGTGTGAGGCAGCTGTTCCAAGTCAGCAGGGAGGAGCCACATGCCGTCTGCCTGGAAATCCTGGGTTCGTTGCTTCTTTAATAAGGACGCTCCCAATGCAGCCCTGGTGGCTTCCTCTTATCTGATGGTAACCTTGATATTTTCATCCAGGCTATGAATGGAGTCTTGTTCTCAGGGGCTGCATCGCTAAGGCCATCACACCCCAGAAACCGTCAGAAGCAGAGGTCACTCCCAGACCAGGGCAGGAGGCTCAGGACAAGGATAGGTCTAGAGAGGACACGGATTTTCCACTGACCTGGTCCCCACAAAATTCACACTGCAACTCAGGCCTGCCTCTAAAAGCCTCAGTGACAGGCAGATGAAAAAGTCTTGGAGGGACGTGTGTATAAAACAGAGAGCTAGTGGGAAGCTGCTGTATAGCCCAGGGAGCTCAGCTCGGTGCTCTGTGATGACCCAGGGGGTGGGATATATGTACACCCGTAGCTGATTCACTTTGCTGTATAGCAGAAACTAAGCAACTTTGTAAAGCAGTTATACTCCACTTTGGGAAAAAAGAAGTCTCGAAGGTATACCACACCAGTTTAAATAAAAGGTGCGTGCCTGTTCTATCCTTCACCCCAGGCGTGATTTCAGGGCACTGGCCCCTGTCATGCCATAGCGCACTGGAGATTTTGTTCTGGAAGAAGCGCCAGCTGTGGGGGCAGGGTGCGCCTAGGATGGGCTCAGACTCCACTTCATAGGTGTCTCCGATCATTAAAAACACCTCTCGAGACCAATCGGGACTCAGCTCAGCTGACAAGAATGGGGCAGCCTGGGCACCCACGTCGCCCTTTCCAGAGGGTGAGGTTGGTCCCGTCCCCCGGCTGTACACACCAGCACGGAGGCTGGGGGTTAAGGGACTGCGTTTCCTGCAGCCAGCGACCCAGGCCACCGGCAATGACCTTGGTCACTTGGGTTTGTGTGACTGCTTGCTCGTATTTCTCAAACCACCTTAAAAAATCCCCCAAACACCCAAAACCTAGTTTAAAGACGGAAGGAGGGGAAGGGCTCGCCTCCTTCTGGCTTCCGGGGCTTTCCTAAAGCAACATCTTGACTACACCCTGGGCTGACGGCAGCAACCGTGAGGAAACATTGATGACGGCTTCCCAAACTCTGTTTTCCCAACCTTCAGACAGAGCAAACCAAGTTAAACGGACATGACAGCTCTTCTAGGCTGGCTAGCACGGGCGAGAGCAGTGTCTCACTGGGTCTCAATTTTCTCTCCCTTTGTCGCCTAGAGGCACGCTGCTGCCGCCGGGCGCCTGTCCACGCTGTCTCTGTTTTTGCTCCCCCGCCCCGAGGCTGGGCCACTGGCTCGGCCTGGGGACTGATCCTACATGAAGTTCCGGCAGGAAGCGAGTTTGGACTCCAGGGGCCCCACTTTCCACAGCAGGTCTCCCACGATGTTGAGGGCTGATATCTGGGCTGCAGGTGCGAGGGGGTCCCCCCAGTGGAGTCGTCCAGGCCATGTCTGAAGGTCCCAGGAGTGTTTAAACTAGAGCTGGGTCCTCGATGAGCTGTGGGGGTAGACGGCACGGAGCCAGTGGCCTGCACCGCTGTGTCTGTCCTCTCAGCGTCCACCGAGCTGGGCATGGGCGTCCTGGGTTTCTCCTGCTTTTGCTGCACAGCCAATTCCTGCCGCAAATCTCTGGCTTCACCCTTCAGTTGCTGAACAGATTCCAGGAGATTCTCCTTCTCATCCAGTTCGCTCTCCAGGAAGGCATTTCTTTCTATGGCTTGATTCAAACGCTGTTCAAAGTCCTCCAGTGACACGATCATGGCCCATTTGGCTCTTTCCGGTCATCGTTGGCTTGCTCCTTGATGGTCTCCAGCTCCACGAGAAGGTGGTGGTTTTCCATCAGCAGGTCCCTGTTTGTGCCCTCAGTTTGTTGCAGCTGTGTCTCCAGTTCCGCCTCGTATTCCCGGCTTTCCTCCTGGAATTCCCGGAGCTCCTCTTGCGTGTTCTCTGCCCTCTGCTTGTAGGTCATAGCCAGGTCTTTCCAAGAGTTGGCTTCTTCCTCCTCGGAGCTGAAGGTCTTGCCCAAGTCCACCATTGTGGAAATGAGGGGAAGAGGTCACTCTTCTTGGTGCATAATGTCGGCTCCAGCTCTGCGAACCAGCGGCGTCGGCGGCTGCCTGTTTCCAGTTTTTTAAGGAATCTCCACAGTGTTCTCCATCGTGGCCATACCAGTCTGCATTCCCAAGGGTTGCAAAAAGGGTTCCCTTTTCTCCACCCCCTCTCCAGCAGTTACTGTTTGTAGACTGTTTGATGATGGGCATTCTGACCAGCATGGGGTGATATCTCCTTGTGGTTCTGATTTACGTTTCTGTAATGGTGAGTGATGTCGAGCATCTTTTCATGTGTTTATTAGCCATCTGTATGTCTTCTTTAGAGAAAAGTCTGTCCATTTTTTGATGGCGTTGTTTGTTTTTCTGGTATTGAGCTGCATGAACTGCTTGTGTATTTTGGAGATATTATTTTCTCTCATTCTGAAGGCTATCTTTTCACCTTATAGTTTCCTTCATTGTACAAAAGCTTTTAAGTTTGATTAGGTCTTATTTGTTTACTTCTGTTTTTATTTCCATTACTCTGAGAGGTGGGTCATAGAGAATCTTCCTGTGATTTATGTCAGTGTTCTGCCTATGTTTTCCTTTGAGAGTTTTATAGTTTTGGGGGTCTTGTATTTAGGTCTTTAATCCATTTTGAGTTTATTTTTGTGTATGGTGTGAAAAGTGTTCTAATTTCATTCTTTTGAGTGTAGTTGACCAGTTTTTCCAGTACCACTTGTTGAGGAGACTGTGTTTTCTCCATTGTATATTTTTGCCTCCTTTGTCAAAGATAAGGTGTCCATAGGTGCGTGGATTTATCTCTAGACTTTCTGTTTTGTTCCACTGATCTATATTTCTGTCTTTGTGCCAGTACCACACTGTCCTGATGACTATAGGTTTGTAGTATAGTCTGAAGTCAGGAAGGTTGATTCCTCCAGTTCCATTCATCTTTTTCAAGATACTTTGGCTATTCAAGGTCATTTGTGTTTCCATACAAATTGTGAAATTATTTCTTCTAGTTCTGTGAAAAATGCCATTGGTAGTGTGATAGGGATCGCATTGAATGTATAGATTGCTTTAGGTAGTATACTTATTTTCACTATATTGTTCTTCGAATCCACAAACATGATATATTTCTCCGTATATTTGTGTCATTTTTGATTTCTTTCATCAGTGTTTTATAGTTTTCTACATTCAGGTCTTTTGTCTCTTTAGGTAAATTTATCCCTGAATATTTTATTCTTTCCATTGCAGTGGTGAATGGGGTTGTTTCCTTAATTTGTCTTTTTGATTTTTCATTGTTAGTGTATAGGAATGCAAGGAAATTCTGTGTGTTAATTTTATATCCTGCAACTTTACCATATTCATTGTTATTCCAGCTTATCTACATTTCTTTTTCCTCTTCTTTCCTTTGAATTAACTGAACATTTCTTCCCCACATAAAATGTTCTTCTTTTATTTTAGAAACGTAATATTCCTATTTTTGTATATGTTTTACATAGTACTTAACTCATCAAAGTCTAACTCTATAAGCCATTTTATATTGTTTTAATAAAATATTTTGCTAATGTCTTGATTTTCCTTCGGTTCCTGAAATTTACTTCCACTGGGAATACTAACACTTTCTCCTCTGCTTTGGAGCAGTCACTGCACTGTTTTCTGGCTTTCTTTGGTGGTCAGGAGAAAACTCTGATCAGTGCTGGTTCAGGGTATCCCCCACCCAAATTTGGGTCCTTTTAAAATCTTGTTTTAAAGATTTTGCAATTTCTATATATATATTGTATTTTATATTATAATATATATATTAATATATAATAGCTGTGGATGTCTTTTTATTTATTCTGATTGGGACTTGTGGGAATTGACTCTCTGTATCGTATATTGGTGTTTCTTGTTAAACAGTTGACCTTTTTAGTCACTAACAGAGTGAGTCTGTTCCATTTTGATTAGACACACATGGGACGTGTTCTCTTCATCCTCCAGGTCTCACGTTTTTCACCTCTCTGTGCGTCTGTGTTGTTTTCTGGATACTGTGCGCAGATCACACTTCCATGTCATTAATGTTCTCTTTGTGTATAGTCTGCTATTCATTATTTTTAGGAATTTTTAAAAAACTTTTGTAAATTCTTAGTATTTTTGAATGCTTTTCACTTCATTTTCAAGCCACCTGTTTCTAGAAATACATTAAACATGTCATTGTGTCTCATTAATTTCACTGTACTGAGGAGTTTCGTTATGTCTGATTCTGCTGTTATTTTTGTAGGCCATTGCTTATACCTATTTGTGGTTGTATTTCCTTGTGTGTTTGGAGCTGTTGATACTGTGAGCTGCTCATTTTCCTTGCAGTTTTACGTCTGGGGTTCCATAAGGCCTGGAATGAAGGAGAGAGCCTCCAGAGAGGATTTGCTTCTCTCGTGTGACTGAGGACATTGCCAGTTTGGGACCATGCCGTATTCTCTACTAGAAGATAGCATTTGGGCTGTGAAGCCACGTGAGAGTCTACTCCTGATTACACATCCTTAGATTCTTTTTCCTGCTCTGCTTACGACTAACCTTTAAGACAAGCAATTTTCCTTGCTTTTGTAAAAATTATTGATTCCCCATCATATTGAAGGTACAGCCCTGTGGAGGCCAAGCTTTAGGAAGAATGTCTCCTACTGGATGCCCTATATCAGGCGGGTCATTTGAGGCAGTGAAAACTTAGGCTCAGTGGCGTCAGTAAATGGCTGTGAGAAGCAGGCTCTAGAGCTCTGATCTCCCCAGGTTTCCACACCCACTTAGTTCTTGGCCTGAGGATTCCTTATACTTCTTTCAGCTCATGGATACCTTTAAGGTGTTTTAGAATTTTACCCCACATGTCTAGTTTTCCACAAAAGATTATCCAGGCACCTAGTCTACCGTTCAGGAGCAGAAGTCCTTCTTGAACTGGTTGGTATAGTGAATGATTTACAGCTAAAAACTTAACGATTTTGCCCCGTTCTTGCATTTCTGTGTAAAACCAGCTTGGACATATGCTTACCAGTTTGGAGTGTCCGTTTTCTGTAAGTAGCTAGCTTTTGTGTATGTTGGAGAAGGAAATGGCAGCCCATCCGGCACTCTTGCCTGGAGAATCCCGTGGACAGAGGAGCCTGGTGGGCTACAGTCCATGGGGCCTCAAGAGTCGGACACGGCTGAGCGACTGAACCACCACCGCCAGCTCTTATGTGCCGTGGTCACATCTGGACGTACGAAGATCCTGTTCTCAAAGTCTCTCCCTCCCCCAGCAGATCCTCCTCCCCTGCCTCCTGGTCAGGCCATCCTGGGCTTGTCTCACCCCTGCCCTTCTCTCCAGGGAGAGCTGCCCTTCCAGCAGCGTGGCCAGGACTCCCTGGTGCCTGCCTCCCACAGATGGAAAGGAGGCGCTGTGTGTGGTTGCCAGCCTTGGATCCCACGGCACTAGGGGACTGTGACAGATGGGTGGTGCCTGGTTCTCACCCTTGTGGTGCCCGGCCTGACTCCCTCTCACCTGGAAGTGCCGTCAGTGGGAGCACCATCCACTGGGCCAGACCAGCCACCCTTGGATGCATCCCAAGAGCTAGTGATCCAAGTAGCTTGGCAACCTGGGGCAACAGAGTGTCTCCGGTGATGGCTGTTGAGCAGCCCTAGACCTCACCAGGGCCAGGGTTCCCGTGGAGAGTGGTGAGAGCCTTGCCTGGGCCCCGGCCCAACGGTGACCCTGCTGGGTGCCGCGCCAGCCCTCCTCTGCAGCCTCCTCCCCAGGCCTTGGCCCGCCAGCCCTTCCGCCCCCCGCGCCCCCCCCCTCCCG
>SJYC01104622.1:0-46527 GCA_006408675.1 Madoqua kirkii
GTGCCTACATGTTTGTCCTGTGCTTTTCGCTCTCCGTTTTGCTGGGCCGTCTCCCCATTCGGCTCTCAGCGAGAGAGGGGAGCGCACTGAAACCCGGCTTCCACTGTGGGGGGCTTACCCAGCTCTCCCTTCACTGTCGGCACGCGTCTCGCCTATTTTGGAGGCCCTGGCACTACATGCATAATGTTGGTATCGTGCGTACGGTCTCTGTCTTCCCAAAGCACCCCACCTTTATCACGGAGCAACTCTTCCACTCCTGAGAATGCTTTTGCCTCTTTTCACCTGACTCATAGTTTTTTGGGTTAGTGTTTTCATGATATAGTTATCTTTTACTTTCAATCTTTGCCCATCTTTATCCTTTGGATATTTCTTAGAAGGTGCATGCATCTGGATTTTTAAAAATTCACTCAATATTTTGCTTTGTAACTAGTGTTTTATCTATATATTATACTTTCTGTGTTAACTATTTTTATTTGCCTTCTTTAAAAAAATATTTTAAGTGATTTAAAAATCTTCTGTCCGTCTCCGCCTTCACATTCCTTGGTGTCCTTTGTCTCTCCAATCCCCACTGTGTTCACATCATCTACACTCTTTAATTCTGAATTATTGTGGGAATATTTGCTCTTTTTTCCTTTGTCTTAGTAATTACTTAAAAAAAAATTCACACAATCTTTTATTTCATGAGATGTGCTGTAGCACCTTCTGGATCTTTCCCTCCCCTTTTAAAGTTGTATCCAGTACTGTTTTCTTTGTGGGTTTTTGTGTGCTAGACCTTTCGGGGCTGTTCACCTGAGATTTTTTTTTTTAATCATAGCCTCATATTTGAACGATGACTCCACTGGACAGTAACTTTTACCTTCTAATTTTATTCCCTTCATTACTTTGAAAATATTCTTCCAACAGTAGCTGTTAAAAAAATCTGATGTCAATTTTATTTTTCATTCTCTACTGAAATCTTCTCTGTTGGGAAGCTATTAGGATTTTCTCCTTAGTATTCTTAGTTTTAAGTATAGTATGAACTATGCAGGAGTTTTTATTTTTTGTTTCTGGGACTCTTAATGGGCCCTTAAGGTCTTTCATATCTTCATTTTTATACGGGGAAATGTATCTCCATTATTTCTTTTAACTATTTCTCGCTCTTTTCTACTTTGCTTTCTTTTCCTTTCCTTCTGGGATTCCAAGTAAGCATTGATTTCATATCTAGAAATTACAGTCTGCCTAGTGGACATAGTCAGTAAGCACCGACTCCATGGCTAATCTGGAAATTACAGTCTGCCTAGGAGACACAGTCAGAAGTTAGTGGGCATCCTGAACCTCCTCTTGGGTAGCAGAAAGGCCTTTGAAAATTTTCCTTCCAGTTAATCCTTTTCTGGGCTTCCGTCGTGGCTTAGAGGGTAAAGAATTCACCTGCAATGCGGGAGATCTGGGTTTGAGCCCTAGGTTGGGAAGATCCCCTGGAGAAGGGAACCAGCCATCCACTCCAGTATTCTGACCTGGAGAATTTCATGGACTGAGCAGTGCAGTTATATTTAGTGTTTAGATTTTGAACTTCACAAGAGGTCCTTATTTCTTCACTGTTCACGCAGGTTTGGTTTCTCATCTCACACATCTTGGCTTTTCCATCTGGGAGCTCTGTCCTTTAGTGCAGGTCTGCTGGCGGCAAAAGGAGTTGTTTGAAAATGCCTGTTTCAACCTCAGTCTGTAAAGATGTTCTGCCAGGTGTGCAACTAATTCTAAGCTGGCAGTGAGTCTTTCTGCACAGGTAAGATTTCTTTGACTTTTTCCAACCTTCTGTGACATTGCCAATGAGGAGATGTCTATCTGCTGTTCCTTGGAAACTAAAGTCTTCCAGAAATCTAGCTACTTAATATTTTCTCTGAGCTAGTTTTGCCATTTCATTGTATAGATTTAGGTGTGGAAAATTCTCTGCTGCTCTCTCCTCTGCTGGTCTCTCTCTTCTGGACTCTGACCTGCCTGCTGGACCCTGCTCTCAAACGCCACGTGCACTGTCCATCCCCGCTGCACCTGGCAGGCACCCACGCGGCGTCCCCGGGTAGCCGGCCTTCTCACTCTAGCTCCGTGTCTTTTTCAGGGTTTGTCTCTTTATCTGAAGATTTTGGTTATTTCTTCTGACCTGTAGCCAGTCAGTGGGTTCACTCTATTAACCCTTTCTGTGGAGATTTGATTTTTTCCAACCTTCTGTGACATTGCCAATGAGGAGATGTCTATCTGCTGTTCCTTGGAAACTAAAGTCTTCCAGAAATCTAGCTACTTAATATTTTCTCTGAGCTAGTTTTGCCATTTCATTGTATAGATTTAGGTGTGGAAAATTCTCTGCTGCTCTCTCCTCTGCTGGTCTCTCTCTTCTGGACTCTGACCTGCCTGCTGGACCCTGCTCTCAAACGCCACGTGCACTGTCCATCCCCGCTGCACCTGGCAGGCACCCACGCGGCGTCCCCGGGTAGCCGGCCTTCTCACTCTAGCTCCGTGTCTTTTTCAGGGTTTGTCTCTTTATCTGAAGATTTTGGTTATTTCTTCTGACCTGTAGCCAGTCAGTGGGTTCACTCTATTAACCCTTTCTGTGGAGTTCTCAGTTTCAGTCACTTAATTTTTTTTGTAGAATTTGCTCCCCTTTCTTTGGTCAGCTGCGCCACTGCTGACAGCCTCCTGCTTGCTGCGCTTCCTGTCGCGTTTGTGTTCCTGCTGTGGCCCGTGGGGCCTGCCCGAGTCTCTGTGAAGGACTGGGCGCTGCCCGTCACACTGCCACGCGGGACTCCAGCTGGGCATCTGCCCCTTCCACGGGGACAGAGCACGCTTCTCGCCTGGCTTGGCGGTCGCCTCCGCTTGCCCCGTGTCCCTGCCCTGCTCGGCCCTGTGCCCCCCACCCACGCCTGTGCCCGGCCCCGCGGCCCGCTCGCCCCATGCCCCCACGCCCAGCCCCGCGGCCCCACTCACGGCAGCGGGTGCTTCTTCCATAGCAGCTTGGCCGGCAGCGTCTGGTAGACTGTCTTCTGCTTCCCGTCTGAGCTGGGGCTGCTGGGGCTGCTCTGCACAATCTTGGCACACTCCATCTGCTCGTCCCAGGAGCCTGACAGCACGTAGTGGGCCTTGCCCTGGCTGTCACTCACCACTCCCGTCACCTGGGGCATTGGCAGGGCTGGTGTGGGCACGTGCCCCGCCCCAGGGTCCCCCGAGACGCGGAGAGGTGGCCGTGCCTACCTTCCGGGCCACCTCTTTGGAGAAGTAGCTGTAGGGCAGGAACTTGAGCTGGCACCGGTCCTTTGTCTTGTGGTTCACAATCTCAATGTCCCCTGTCTGGACGGGGAGGGGTGCTCAGTGGCTGCCGCCCGCCCGGGCTGGCGGCCCCCCGGGCGCCCCCTGACCTGGTCGATCCAGAGCTTGCCCACGATGATGTTATGCACGGTCGAGGTGCTTTTCCTCCACACGTAGTGATTCCCGCTGGCCTGGAACTCTAAGTGGATGGCGCCTGGAAGCCAGACGCAGGGTAAGAGGCCACAGCCTGCCAAGCTGGGTCCCAGCCAGCCTGCCCCGCTCACCCATGATCCTGGGGGCCTGAGGACCAGAAGAAGCCTTGGTAGAGACTGGGGCCAGGGGGAATCGAGGAGGCCTCTGGGGGGACTCGTGTTACCCTCGCAAGCCCCAAGCTGGCTTCGGGGTCGGCAGACCCTCCCCCTTGCCCAGCGCCTTTCTGCCCCTGCTCACCTAGCGGCATGATGGAGAGGTATTTCCCCCGGAACTTGCTGGCGATGGTGATCTCCTGCCAGAGGCTCCAGCCATGCTTGGAGAACACGTAGTGCGCAGCGGACGGTGGGTGGTGGCTCACCTGAGACCAGGCCCACGGGTCGCGAGTGTCTGTGGACACGGCCCAGGCCCCTCCCCAACCAGCTGGGGACAGATGCACTGGGGGCCCTGGACCCCCCAGAAAGGAGAGCCACACAGCAAGGGCATGGCGGTGGGAGCAGACTGGTTGGGGGAGGCAGGCCGGGCGCCCCACCACCGCGGGCCTGAGCCAGGGGCCCGGGGGTCTCCACACCGGGCTTGGGCTGTGGGGCGGGGTGGCAACGGGGGGAATAAGTGAGCATGGTGGGCTCTGGGGGGCCTTCGGGCCACTCTCTGGTCACACTGCACGTGTCTGCAGAGGCCTTGTCTGCTGCGCTGTGCTGCACTGGGGAGGCCCAGACCAGGAGTCCCCCGGCCAGCCCGCTCCTGCCCCAGGCAGTGCCGCCTGCTTGGCCCCCTGGGCACCCCGACTGTGTCTCTCTGAGGACACCGCCTCCACAGCATCAGCGTTCCCGCACCTGGTGGCTTCTCATCTCTGTGGCTCCCGGTCAGAGTTGGGGTGAGGCCCCTCCTGTCTTGCGGCCACCTGGAGCGGCGGCTATGGGCTCAGCCCTCCCCCAGAGGCTCCTGACACTCCTGCGGTGGCACCCCACTGCCTTCCAGAGCCCAGACCTGCCAGCCACTCCTGGGTGACGAGTGAGCCACCAGGGTCCCCACTGGAGCCCACCCCCACAAACTCAGGACGTGACCCTCCACCCTGAAGCTCTGCTCGGCAGCCTCCTCGGGCAGATGACCCCATCCGTCCAGCACCCACACCAAATGCCGGGCCCGCCTTCTCACGCTCCTCTAATCCTTAGCAAATCCTGGCTGTTTTTCAAAACATCATCCAGAGTCCGCCCTGCCTCCAGTCCCCTGCTCCGCCCTTACACGCTGCACTCTCCCCACGGTGGGGGGGATTCCCCATAAACCGGCCTCCTCTACCTCCAGTGACTCCTCCACACAGAAAAGCCAGAGGCCTCTTGCCGCCCGCCCCCTTCTCTCTGACCTCAGCTGCTGTCTCTCCTCCACTCTGTCAGCCAAGCTGCTCCCAGACCACCCCTCTGCCTAAAGGAGCCAGAACCATCCATTCACCCAGTATCTATCCCCATCCCGGCCCACGAGACCCCTCAGCGTGAGCACCTCCTGGTCCATCGTGGGCACGGCTCAGCTCTGTTCTGCTCAGGAACCCTGGCCATCGCCGCCGCCCTCCCCAGCCCCGCTCCTTACAGCCACCCCTCCTGAAGGTGCTTCTGCTCGACCTCTGACCTCCCCTGGTCGGCTTCCCACAGCCCCATGTGGCAGACCGAGCACGCCTTTGAAACCAGCCACTGGGCTGCAGACTGGCGGCGTCCTGACTCATCCCTGGGTCCGCGGCAGCAGCCGACTGGGGGCAGACGCTCCGCGGCAGCCCCACCTGGTCTGTCCTGGCTGCCTTGCCCCCCAGCACGCAGTGCTGCGCCGCTGGAACGGCCCTTCTGCAGACAAGGGTGCCAAGGTGCCAGGGTGGGCCTGGGGCTCGTCGCCCCCAGCCTCCGCCATCGCTGACCGCAGCCCACGGGGCGCAGGCCTTCAGCTCAGCGGAGACCCCAGCAGCTCTAGTCCCCCGGCTCCCTGACAGCCCCCTGCAGACGCCCCTGCCCCACCGCTCCTGGCCGCAAGGGGCCTCCTCCCCCCAGCGCTCCTCCCACGTGGGCCCCCCGGGGAGCCTGCACCCCACGGGAGACCCAGCCGCCTGACCGGACCTTGGCCTGGTGGCCCTCGAGGTCAGTCCGTGTCCTGTCTGTCTGACCCTGGCCCCCCGCCCAGCTGGAGCAGGTGTGGGCCTCACCTGCTCGCAGATGGAGCGCAGGCCCATGTCATCGAGACGGTCTAGCTCGAAGGTCTCGCCCAGCATGGGGTTGAAGGGCTTGGCGATGCGGTGCACGGTGGTGGAGTAGGAAGACACAGAGAAGGCGGCCACCAGGCACATCTGCTCCAACGCGCTGCTGCAGCGCGCCGCCGCGTCCAGCAGGCGGTGGTACTCCAGGTCTTCCGTCAGCCGCTGGAGCATGGACAGCGGCTCGTTGAAGTTCACCTGCAGGCGGGCGGGGGGTCGGTCCGGGGTCTGCACAGACCTGGGGCCGTCACCGCAGCCTTGCTCTGCTCCCGTCCAGGGACAACACCACTCAGACCACCGTCACTGGGAGGCTCCTCTGCCGCCCTGCCTGCCCTCGCCCGCCTCCGTTTTCTCTGGGTCCTCTCCACGGTCCGGCCTGCGGCCCTGGCAGAGCTGTGAGGTTCACCTTCAGCCTCCCCTCCCAGGGTGCAGGCACCGCGGCAGTGACGCCTAGGAGTCGGGACGAGCGGACAACGTGGGTCCACCTTGTGTTCTGAGCTGTCACACAGCTCTCTGCCCTGGGTCACAGGGCGATACCAAGTCCGACCTGGAGCCCCGGCTCCCCTCTGTGGGGAGGCCGCTGTGGTCGGCAGCCCGCAGTGACCTCGCTGGGGTGGGGGCCCAGGGCAGCCCGGCTTAGAGAGGGCAGGCCCATTGGCCCACACCCAGCCCAGCCCTGCCGGGGTAGGCGGCGGTCCATGAGCCCCTCGTCTGATCAGCAGAGCCCCTCCCTGGCTCCTTCCCCGAGTCTGAGACCTCCGCCCTGGGGGAACGTCAGCACGCCAAAGGACACGACTGGGTAACGCGACACATGCTCGAGTGTGCCGTTAAAATGACACCAGGGCTGCGTGCACTTGCCGCGGGCCACTGCGCCCCCTCCAGGCACGTGTACGGCCCCCTGGGGGCGCCTACCGGCATGGGGATCTTGGAGAGCTCCCGGCCGATGCAGTTCTTCATGACGCTCCAGAGGTTAAGGCTGTAGTTGGGCTTGTCGGGGATGCGGACACGCCTCTTGACTTTGGGGGGCCCCTGGGGCACAAGTGAGGCGCTATCTAGCACCTGCCAGAGAAGTGGAGTTCACCCGTCGGAGGCCAGCGCCAGCCGGCTGGCACACTGCAGGGGGGAGGGGCAGGCTCTGCCTGGGCTGAGATGGAGGCCCCCAGTGTCAGGGGCCCCCGAGGGGCCTGAGGTCAAAGTGCCGGCCTCCCTGCCCCCCCCACCCCCGCCAGGGTCCCCTCACTCACGTTGTCTGCGGTCCATTCCACGGAGCCCGTAGTCCCTGCCTCAGTTTTTCTGTGGGAAATACAAAGAAGGCCAGTTGTTTACAAATCCCAAGGCCTCTCTATCCAGCCCCCTGGGCAGCCAGAACTTTAAAAACGTTGTTTCGAACATTATTGGGAAAGGAAGATGACTCTGAGTTGGAAATACTCTGCTGAGCCGGCCAGAGTCTAAGGGGTAAGAGGACTCCAAACGAGGCCTCTCCCTGGAAGAAGCCGGGACGGAGGTGGTGAGACGCGCTGGTCCACAAAGGCAGAGAAGGAGCGGCCACAGGCTCTCATGGGCCCCCTCCTGCCTGGCTGGGTTTCCAGGGGCCAGGGACGGCTGCCTGGGGTGGGCCAGTGGCACAGGCGTGGATCCAGAGCTGCTGGCTGGGAAGCCAGACGCACCCGGGGCCCGCAGGGAGCCCGCGGTGGGCAGGGGACCGCGGTTCTGTCGGCGTCCCCGGAATGTGGAGAGGCAGCTCCTCCCCAGGTCGAGGTCGGGGCCCCCATGCCAACCAACGCAGGCCCCCCGGGTGTCAGGACCTGAGGGGCCCTGGTGAGAGTGAGCGGCCCCGGCGAGGCCCGTGCTCCCGCCCGACGTGCTCCCTGCCCACAACCCCTCCTCCCCTGCTCCTCCACCCACGGCCAGCCCAGCCGCTTGCCGCAGGCCTGGCTATGTCCTGAGGCCCTGCGACTCTGGGCAGGGCCGCGCCCTGTCTGCCATTCAAAGTGAAGTCCCCGTACAAACACCACCTGGGTATTTCTGATTTAGGAAGAGCAGAACCTAATATAAGCAAAACCAGCATCTGGAGCAAGACTGAGAAGAGACCCCGAGTGCAAAGAGCTGGAGGCGCGGGAGGAGAGGCCAGCGCGGGAGCGGCTGCCCGGGCGCCCACCCGTCCTCGCAGGGCTCGGTGGTCACGGTGATGAAGGACGCGGCGTCTTCCATGGCGTCGAAGTACTCGGTGTCATCGTCCTCGCTGTCCTCGGCTTTGCTGGTGAAGAGGCTTCCTAGGGACAGACACCGCGCTGCCTTAGCCGGAGGCCGCAGCCTCCCGGCTCCCGGGCAGGCAGAGCCGAGCTGCCCTCGCAGCCTCCTGCCCGGGGAGCCTCCCTCCTTCCGGAAGCTTCCCCCATCTCCCCAAATGCTGGCCAGTGGCCCAGCTTCCCTTTCCCGGGGCGCCTGTGACCTCCGAGCCCCAGGTTAGGTGGGCGGCCACCTGGCGCCCAGGAGGCCCGGCCACAGGGCTCATCTTTGGAGCCTGTGCCCGTCATGGGGGCGCGGGGGCGCAGGGGCGCGGGCGGGCACCAGGCGTGCGTGCCCGGGGCCGCGGAAGGCGCGCCAGCTGGCGGCGGGTCGCCGGGGGCAGGGCGGGGGGCGGCGCCCGCTCACCCTCACTAGAGCCGAGCTGCCCTCGCAGCCTCCTGCCCGGGGAGCCTCCCTCCTTCCGGAAGCTTCCCCCATCTCCCCAAATGCTGGCCAGTGGCCCAGCTTCCCTTTCCCGGGGCGCCTGTGACCTCCGAGCCCCAGGTTAGGTGGGCGGCCACCTGGCGCCCAGGAGGCCCGGCCACAGGGCTCATCTTTGGAGCCTGTGCCCGTCATGGGGGCGCGGGGGCGCAGGGGCGCGGGCGGGCACCAGGCGTGCGTGCCCGGGGCCGCGGAAGGCGCGCCAGCTGGCGGCGGGTCGCCGGGGGCAGGGCGGGGGGCGGCGCCCGCTCACCCTCACTGAAGCTCTGGCTGGGGTTGGCGGCCCGGCCCGGGGCGCCGCGGAAGGCGCGCTCGAGGCTGTTGTGCTGCTTCGCCAGCTGCTCGATGGTCTCCTCTAGGCGGACGCGCTGCTCCTGCTCATACTGCAGGGCTCGCTGCCATTTCCGGCTGTGCGCCTCCGCTAGTTCCAGGAAGTCCCTGCAGGCCTGGGGGGGGCGGGGGGCGGCCCGTGAGCAGAGGGAGGCCCCGGGGCCATCCCAAAGGCTCAGAGACCCCGCGCTGCCCCCTGCGCCTTCCGCCCTGGCTGGCAGCCCGCACTCGAGACGCCCTTCGAGAGCAGCAAGCCGGTGCAGCCAACAGCAGCCAGCGCTCTGGGCCTTTCTCAGGGCGGCCCCCAGCTCTCAGCTGCCACAGCCTCTCTGTGTGCGGGTCCGGCTGGAACCAGCGCACTCCTGGCAGCCCGGGCCAGACCCTGACAGGTGCAGAAGGAAGGAAACCCACCTGCTTTCTGCTGCACTGCCTGGCCCAGAGCTAAAGGGTCTTGTTCAGCAAAGGAGAAGTGAAGTCGCTCAGTTGTGTCCAACTGTCTGCAACCCCATGGACTACAGCCTGCCAGGCTCCTCCATCTATGGGATTTTCCAGGCAAGAGTAATGGAGTGGGTTGCCATTTCCTTCTCCAGGGGATCTTCCCCACCCAGGGATGGAACCCGGGCCTCCTGTACACAGGCAGAGGCTTTACCATCTGAGCCGCCTCGGAAGCCCCCAGTTCCAGCGAAGGAACTGGGACTCAGAATTTTGTACTGAGTTAGCACACAGTTACCACAAGCTCCCTTCAGACTTGTGGCCCACTATGACCTCCAGATTCTGTTCAGCCTGCTGGGTCCACAGGTGGTTCTGGCCCCCACTGAGGAAGCAGGGGGTGGTCATTCTGCCCCCATCACCGCAGTGGAGAGGAGAGTCCGGGCCTCTCTTGTCCCTGGAGGGCAGAGAGTTCCAAGCTGGACACCTCTGGACTTGCCCTTTCTGGACCCCTCTAACGTGGTCAGAAGGGACACTGGCTCCCAGCCCAGGCGGCACTGGTGGCCCCAGGCTGCCACCCTCCCCAGCCACTGCGCTCCCTGAACATGGCGCTTGACCCCTCCCCGCGGGTTAGAGCTGAGTCCTGCAGGCAGAAAGGCACAGGGACCACACGGCATGACCTGAAGGGCTGCTGGGAGGAGCCAGGGGGCACTTGACGGGCACCCCCTTCATGAAGGTCAGCCCTGAGCACGCACCTGCACCCTGCCCGGGCTCAGCCGGCTCTCCCTCCCCACAAGGAGCCATGCCCCGAGCGGGGGCGGCCTGGCCCGCAGAACGGCCCTGGCTGGGGCTCCAGAGGGCCGGCTGCTCTGCTGGCCCTGCACATTGCCCCTTAACAAGCCCTTCCCAGGCACCTTCCCTCCGCTGCGCCATCTCCACTCACCACCCCCACAGCACACAGTGGTTAGGGCGCCCCTCAAGGAAACCAGAAGAGGTGAGAGGTCAGAGCCGGAGTGCCCGGTTCCCGCACGGGCCCCTCGGCTTCTATGAGTGCGCGTCCCGTCCGTGAACCTCGGCAGGGATGCCCCGCAGACCCTGCACTCGCGAGCCCCCGTCCCGCTCACCCAGCCAAGTCCTCAAGGTGGAAGGAGAGAGACTCTCTATCTGACCAAAGAGGAAGCAGGCTCAGTCCCCAGCAGCTCCCCTGCAAGGCTCTGGGGAGCGGGTGTGTGCAGGGGCTCCTCCCTCCCTGGCAGGTCTGATCCCTGCCCGGCCACACCTACGCCACTGTAACTCGCTTCTCCAGCGGGGCAGGGATTTGTGACAGGTGTCCCGACATGGGCTGGGGGAGGGAGAGACTCGTGGGGAAGGGAAGAAAGCTGCTTATGTGCTCAGCAGGCTCTGGAGGTGAGAGGCTGAATCCCGGCTCTTGCAGGCCTGGGGCTCAGTGCGCTCTGTAAGGCTCACCCCCTGGACCGGAGCTGCAGCCACGGACTACCGCGTGACCCGGGGGCCCCGCGGCGGGTCTGGGGGTCCCGCTCCAGGCCCAGCCCTCCTGCTCCTGCGTTTGTGACCTGGAGCCAAGCCTCCCACCCTGGGTCCCACAGTGGCCCCAGCTTCGCCCCTGCCCCTCCTACAGTAAACCTCAGGGTAGGGGCCCTGAGAGCAGCGCTGACCACCCCCCGCAGGGGCCAGACCGGCAGGCACCTTTCTCCTGGGTCTGCCCTGGCAGGTTAAGAGGCAGCAGAGGGGTGGGAGGGCCGAGTACCCCTCAGAGACGCCCCACCTGCTTACAGGAGCCCCAGCACCCCAGGTCCTTAACCCAGAGTTCAGCCAACCCCGGGGAGCTGCCAGCCTTCAGCGACCTGAGCGTGCGCCACCCCTCCCCTGCTGACCCCAGCGACCTGAGAGCGCACCACCCCTCCCCTGCTGACCCCAGTGACCTGTGTGCACATCATCCCTCCCCTGCTGATCCCAAGCGCGGTCCCAGTGCCCCGTCAGGTTAGTCTGGACTCCGGCCGCCTGTCTGCCACCCGAGGGTGCTGGTCTACTCTGCTGCTGGTCTGGGCAGCTCTTGGGCCACCGAGCTGGGTGTGTGGTGGTGTCAGAAACTCACCCCAGGGGCCTAGCATTGGGTGGGGTGTGCCCTTGTCTCCTTGGACACACCGCTTCAGGGAAGACCCTTGCTGGGGGCTCCTAAGCCCCCAAAACTGAGGCCCAGGGAGGAGGGGCTGCCTAGGTCAAGAAGGGGTGAGCAGGACAGGATGCTGGGCCCCTGGCCTACCCGTCTTGGGTAGGGCGTGAAGGGATCAGGGCTGAGCCGTGCGTGGAGCTCTGTTACGTGAGATGCACGTGATGGGTGTTCACGGTTTTCTGGTTCTTGGGGTCTGTGGGTGCCCTGCCCAGTGGCACGTCGTCTGCCCCATCGGACTGGCTTGGCAGCTCCACAAGGGCCTCTGCCCAAGCACTGCTCCGTGGCGCCTGCAGCCGTCACTCCCCACCAGCCCTGCACAGAGCCTGCAGTCAGCCCTCGAATTTTAACATGGGTGGATGCTTTGCTGTTATATAACTCAGAGCATTTAAGCAAGACTTGTGAAGGAGCCACAGACAACAGTATAAGAAAGCCAAAGGCCAACCTACACAATCCACACAGACCCCGAGGACGCCACAGGGCCTGGGCCCCCACCAGCCAAAGCAAGGAGGGGAAGATGACAAGGACCACTGTCCAGCACGGGGAACGCGGCTCAGTGTCTTGCGACAACTTGGAAAAGGATCGGGGAGTGAATGGATAACTTAGCCGTGGTGCTATATTCCTCAACTTAACAATGCAGATCAGCTTAAAGAGGGGCTTCTCTGGCGGTCCAGGGGCTAAAATTTCACTCCACCAATGCAGGGGCCCCAAGTTTGATCTCTGGTCAGGGAAACAGCTCCTTCATGCTGCAGCTAAGACCCAGAAGAGCCAAACACACACTTAAAAACTGACAAAGCCGAGGAGGGAGAGAGGATTGTGGAGTGAAGATGAGTTAGGCTCCCTTCCTCCTCCTCTTGATGTCCACGAGGCTCTAGATACTCTAGAAACGCCCGTTTTCTTGCCCAGCTTCTCTCAGACCTAGTCCTAGGCCTCCTCCACACTCGTCTCCGGCCCTGTCCTTCCCCACAGCCCCCCACGTGGCCCCCGTGTCTTCCTCCCTTTCTCCAGCCCCACCACCCTCTGACGCCCCACAGGCTGGGGTGAGGGCTGTTGGCATCCTCACAAGCGCTGAGGAACCATCCCAAGTGTGGCGAGGATGGCGTGCGGCTCAGGGAGGCCGAGGGGCCTGCTCAGGGCCGCAGGCTGTGCTCGCAGGACCAGGGTCCGAGCCCCGCTTGTCGAGCTGGATCCTTAGGCCTGTGCGGGCGCCCCTTGGGCTGGCGTGGCCCACAGGGCCTCCCTGCAGTGGAGCCGGGCTCCTTGGGACGCTGCCCCGCCTGGGCTCCGAAGCGGAGGCTGTTGCTGACTCAGCCAGGGCTGCCCCGCCAAAACCCCGGCGTCCCCCACCTCACCGCCTCTGAAGGACAAGCCGACGTGGAGCCACAGAGGCACAGGGAGCCCAGGGCCGCCTCTGGACCGCACGTGGCTGGATGTGGTGGTGTCAGAAACTCACCCCAGGGGCCTAGCATTGGGTGGGGTGTGCCCTTGTCTCCTTGGACACACCGCTTCAGGGAAGACCCTTGCTGGGGGCTCCTAAGCCCCCAAAACTGAGGCCCAGGGAGGAGGGGCTGCCTAGGTCAAGAAGGGGTGAGCAGGACAGGATGCTGGGCCCCTGGCCTACCCGTCTTGGGTAGGGCGTGAAGGGATCAGGGCTGAGCCGTGCGTGGAGCTCTGTTACGTGAGATGCACGTGATGGGTGTTCACGGTTTTCTGGTTCTTGGGGTCTGTGGGTGCCCTGCCCAGTGGCACGTCGTCTGCCCCATCGGACTGGCTTGGCAGCTCCACAAGGGCCTCTGCCCAAGCACTGCTCCGTGGCGCCTGCAGCCGTCACTCCCCACCAGCCCTGCACAGAGCCTGCAGTCAGCCCTCGAATTTTAACATGGGTGGATGCTTTGCTGTTATATAACTCAGAGCATTTAAGCAAGACTTGTGAAGGAGCCACAGACAACAGTATAAGAAAGCCAAAGGCCAACCTACACAATCCACACAGACCCCGAGGACGCCACAGGGCCTGGGCCCCCACCAGCCAAAGCAAGGAGGGGAAGATGACAAGGACCACTGTCCAGCACGGGGAACTCGGCTCAGTGTCCTGCGACAACTTGGAAAAGGATCGGGGAGTGAATGGATAACTTAGCCGTGGTGCTATATTCCTCAACTTAACAATGCAGATCAGCTTAAAGAGGGGCTTCTCTGGCGGTCCAGGGGCTAAAATTTCACTCCACCAATGCAGGGGCCCCAAGTTTGATCTCTGGTCAGGGAAACAGCTCCTTCATGCTGCAGCTAAGACCCAGAAGAGCCAAACACACACTTAAAAACTGACAAAGCCGAGGAGGGAGAGAGGATTGTGGAGTGAAGATGAGTTAGGCTCCCTTCCTCCTCCTCTTGATGTCCACGAGGCTCTAGATACTCTAGAAACGCCCGTTTTCTTGCCCAGCTTCTCTCAGACCTAGTCCTAGGCCTCCTCCACACTCGTCTCCGGCCCTGTCCTTCCCCACAGCCCCCCACGTGGCCCCCGTGTCTTCCTCCCTTTCTCCAGCCCCACCACCCTCTGACGCCCCACAGGCTGGGGTGAGGGCTGTTGGCATCCTCACAAGCGCTGAGGAACCATCCCAAGTGTGGCGAGGATGGCGTGCGGCTCAGGGAGGCCGAGGGGCCTGCTCAGGGCCGCAGGCTGTGCTCGCAGGACCAGGGTCCGAGCCCCGCTTGTCGAGCTGGATCCTTAGGCCTGTGCGGGCGCCCCTTGGGCTGGCGTGGCCCACAGGGCCTCCCTGCAGTGGAGCCGGGCTCCTTGGGACGCTGCCCCGCCTGGGCTCCGAAGCGGAGGCTGTTGCTGACTCAGCCAGGGCTGCCCCGCCAAAACCCCGGCGTCCCCCACCTCACCGCCTCTGAAGGACAAGCCGACGTGGAGCCACAGAGGCACAGGGAGCCCAGGGCCGCCTCTGGACCGCACGTGGCTGGGGCGGGCCATTCCCACCAATGCCAGGGGTCAGGGGTGGGGGTCGTCTACAGGTGATGGGAGCCCGCGCCTTTGCCGCCCCGAGCTGCCTACCTGGCCTCCGTCTCCAGAGGCAGCGGTTTCCCCTGAGGCTGCCGCCCTTCCCCGGGCCCCATCCTGGCTGGCGCAGAGGGAGCAGGGGCTGGCCTGGCCCCGCCGCCCAGAATGCTGAGCTGCGCTCGCTAAGCTGGATTAGGCCTGGGGCCCGGCGATGGGCAGGCAGCTGGGGGTGGCTCACAGCGGTCCCGGGAGGGCCTGGCTGACCCTGACAGTGAGCACAGTCACATCTCATCCTCCCCACCCCCCCAACCCCGTGCCGAGGCCCTGTGCCCCGCCCTGTACAGGAGCAGCACCCTGGGCCGCCGCAGAGCCCCTCACACCGCCCTGGGCCCACACTAGGGCCCTTCACGGCTTCACCTTGCCACCCACCCGGGGGCAGGCCTGTGAAGGTGGCTGAGGGCTGCCCACCTGGGGAGCCCGTTGGGGTCCAAGGGAAGCGGCTGCTGGTCCCCCCAGCAGGTGTCCCAAGGGGCAGATGCCGAAGGTCTGGGCTGCGCCCCCGGCCCAGCCGCACCCAGAGGAGGGAGGACGCACGCTAATGGCTTTCATCCCCCCTAATCCTAATCCTCATCGCAACCACAGCCTGCCTGCTCCCCACTCCAGGCGGGCGAGCAGGGCGCCGGGCCTCCGCCTGGGTCTCTGCACCCCTCTCCATGTGGCCCAGGGAGCCTCCCAAGGTCCAGGAAGGTCTGCAGAGCGGAGGCCCCTGCTTGGGTCTGGCCTTCCCAGCGGCTGCTTGGTTTCCCATCAGTCTCCTGTCTGGCACAGCCGCTCCAGCTGGGCCGTGAGGGCGCCGGGGAGTCTGTGAACGTTGACTGGGTGGCCCTCGGAGCCACAGAGGTGAGCTCAAGGACCAGCGCCCAGGACCGGGTGGGGCAGGCGCCCTGGGCCACAGGGTCAGTTCGGATGGTCTCCAGCCCCTGACACCCAGCAGGTTCTGCTCACCCGGCTCGCAAGGAGGGTGGGGGAGGGCCACGCCCACCCTGCAGCAGCCAGGCTGCGCCGGGCGCATGGCCCTGTGGCTCGGCTCAGCCTCGGGTTCCCAGGCTGGCAGGTGGCCAGCTGCTTTGATGCATCGGCCCTCCCGTGGGCCGCATCGTGTGGACTGGCCCCCACTGCTCTGTGATACTAAAGGTGGTGAACAGGGGAAGATTCTGCTGAGCCAAAGGTTCTGTGAGCCCCTCTGCATGACCAGCAGCTCACGCCAGGCCTGGGGAGCTGCCTTCCCCTCCCACCCAGGAGCTGGCCCCCTGCAGGCTGGCCTCCGTGCTTGCCTCCCAACGGTGGGAAGGGTCTGCCTGGGTCACAGGTGGGCACCTGGGGAGAAGCACAGCCATCCAGGCTCTGAGACTGAGAACAAGGGTCCCCGAGGAGCCACAGCGGTGCCGGGCTCTCCAGGGGCCCCTGAGGCTCAGGACCAGCCATGTAGCCACACTGCACGTCCACCAGCCTCACCGCCCCTCTGGGCCGAGCCGCTTCCGGGGCCAGGCCCCCTGCTCCTGTGGGCTTGGCTCAGCCTGGCTGCCACGCACACGGGCGAGCCCTCCCTGGACGTGGAGGGCACTCGCTCACAGCCCTGCGGGGGCGGCTTCTCACTTCTGTCCATACTTTAAAGTAGCTCCTTCCAGACTCAAAATAGTTCACCCTCGCAGGCGGGAGCCGGCCCCATCTGGATGCCAGTTCACCAACCGATTTTAGATGGTCCCAGAATCTATTTTTACTCCTGTCTCCAGGCCCCGAGTGAGCAAGCTGCTGGGAGCCAGGCAGCAGTCAGCTGGACGGGAGGCCGCTCGCAGGCCCTCGAAGGACCCGGAGGGTGGCTCCACTTGGGTGGGTGCAAGGGCCCCCCGTGCTCTCCAGACGGGGCTCAGAGCAGCCCCAGAGGGTCTCCAGAGAGAAAGGGCCCCTGCTGACCAGATCTGTTCCTCTGATGCCCTGCAGGCGAGGCCCCGGTCCAGTGCCTGGAGTCGCTGCCTGTTTCCACGTGCCTGTCCTGCGGCGGTTTCCCACTCGCTGCCCGCCTCCCGGCCCCCAGCCCGTCTGCTCAGCCCGCCTTTGTTCTCAGCTCCCGCAGCTGGAGCTGGGCCCCCGCCCCAGGTCCAGCTGTGCGAGTCGCGTCCAGTGTCTCAGCAGTCAGGGTCCGCAGCCCCCCGGTGGCCAGCTCTGCCGCAGGCAGCAGGGCGAGTCCCGTGTGGGCCGCTACCTTCCCTGGCAAGTGAGGGACCCAGCGTGCAGGTCCGTCCTGCTGGGCCCTTGTCGGGGGACTTGGTGGCCCCCACCCCCAGCTTCCTGCACCTCAACTGTCTGGTCTCTTGGGGGGCACACCCACCCCCAGCTCTGCTCACTTGTCGGCGGCCCTCACCCTGTTCCTGCCCAGCTCGGAGGGGCCGCATCAGGAGGGGGCTCCCAGGCTCTCAGCCCACCGGGGGGCACCTCCACACCGGGGCTGCCCTCGCTCTGGCCCTCGGCGTAGCGCCTGAATGATCCGAATGACGGTGACGAGGAAGCTGTAGGGACACCAACCTCATGTGGCCGTTGCGGGGACCAAACGATACCAGGAAGGAACCAGGGTGTCCTGGGCGCCTGCCATCACTGCCACCCCCCAGAGGCCGGCCCCAAACCAGGGCATCTGCCTCAGCACGAAGACAGGCTCGGGGGAAGAAGACAGGAGTGTGTTCTTTCAGCCCGGGGAAACTGACACCCAAAGGTGCCCTGGCGCCGTGTTAACTCTGCCCTTCTCCACCTCAGGCCGGGTGACGGAGCCCCGCTGTCATACGGGTGTGTCAAGGCCAGGGTGGGGGTGCCCTGCACACACTCTGAGGCTCAGCCTAGGAGCCCCGGTTGTTCTCAGTGTTGCCAGGCTTCTCCTAAATGGTAGTCGGCGATACCAGCACGGGCCCGCCGGGCTGCCTTTGATCAGTCTCACGGAATCGCTCACTAGGGAATTCTGCCAGACACGGAGTGGCTCACTCAGTCGCTCCTGCATTCTTTCACAAGCCTCTGCCCCACCCCGCTGTCTTTCTCTCTCGTTCACTGATGCTCCCACACGCCAGAGTTTGTGCCACGCCTGGAAGTTACAGGGCTCCCACAGCATGAGGGAGACTGTGTCCAATCCCTGCAGGCACCCAGCTCAGCAAGGAGGACGGGCACGATGCTGGGGTAGAAAAGGTCGTGAAACAACAAGGTCCCACCGTGTCAGCACCCTGGATAAGCCACAGTGGAAGAGAACAAAGGAGAAACCTGAATATGTGCGTGCCTGAGGCACTGTGCTGTGCAGGACACATTGGTGCAACATCCTAAATCAACTATACTTCAATTAAACACATGTTTAAAAGTCCCAGAGGTGCGCTGACCTGCCTACAGGGCAGAGTGGGATAGGTGGGGATGTGAGGCTGGAGGTGGAGTGAGGGTGGGCAGAGAGGGGCTTCCTGACCTAGGAGACCACAGGCTGGAGCGGGGGACTCTGGAGCCTCGAGACCTGGGCTCTTATCCTTGGCAGCTGCCTCAGTCTCCCTGCCATACGCTGCTGAGTGGGCCAGGCATGCAGAACGCCTCGTCAGCAGTGTGACCACGGGAAGTTGGTTCTCTGTCTGGCTCCCTGTGGGCCAGTGGTCCATCCTAGGCCCTGGCACCAGGGCTGAGCCAGCCAAGAGGACTGTGAGACGGGCCTGGGTGTAGCTGCTGGGCTTGTGGGTGGGCTCAAGGTGACCTTCCCGTGAGAAGAACGTGTTTACGATCTGACGGCATAAAGCCCTGTTCCTATTTCTGCGCAGCCGGGCCGGGTCACACCTCTGCAAGGCCGGTGACCGGGTGGTTCTGCGGCCTGCTGTGGGCCTGGTCTGGGGGCAGGGCCTGCACTTTCTTACCGACGTGGCAGCTGAGGAAGCAGGGCTTGGATGACTGTAGCAGGCTACTGAGACGCAGGCCACTTGGGACTTCTTTCCTGAGTCGTGAGGCCCGGTGTGACCCACAGCGTGGTCTCGGGCAGCCCCACTGGGCTGCCGTTAGGGCCACGGTAAGACCTGCACTTGGCCTTGAGGGGTACGGTGTCTGGTGGGGATCGGACGTGGAAATTGCAGGCTAAGTACTGCTTGGCTGGCTCAGTGGTGCCCCCCGGGGACTGGGGATCTAACAGGAGGCCCCCCTGGCTGTGGTGACGTCCAGGGGCCTCGGAAAGATGAGCAGGGATCTGCCCAGCATCGGTGTGGAGGGGGAGGGATATTCTAGAAGGCGCAGCAGAGGCAACACTGCAGTGTCCCTGGTGCAGAGCCCCCGGCTCCCGTTCCCGAACACGCACCACAGGGCCCAGCCTCGGGGAGCAGGGCCCCAGGGAGGCCTGCCTCAGGCGCCACGGTCCCTGGGGCCTTGGAGACCGTCCAGCACGCCTCCCTCCCTGCCCTGCTGGGAGCTCGGGTCTAAAGCCTGAGAACAACGCTGCCTCCCCACAGATCTGAAGGAGGTTCAGCAGCCTCGTCCCGCTTCTCTCCTGAAGGCTGGTCAACCCCGGACTCCTGAGGAAAAGTGAAGGTCCGGCAGCCGCCTCCCCGGGGGGCCCCCCTGTGGAGGTGACCACCTGACCAGCCGGGCCCCGCTTCCTGCTCCCCTGCCACGACCCAGGCTTAACTGGAGCCTGTGAGGTGGAAAACCCACAGCTGTTCACCATGCACAGGAGGTCGGGGAGAGGTCCCCAGGTTCCTGTGGAGGATTCCCCTTGGGTGGGGCGGGTGGGGGCCAGGAGTGGGTGAGGAAAATGTCCCCCAGGTTCCTGTGGAGGGCTCCCCACAGTCAGGGCAGGGAGCTGGGAGGGGGTGGTGGAAGGCGGGGGCTCGCAGCAGTGGGAGATTCGGCCGCCTCCTCCTCCTCCCTTGAGACCTGGGGGATCTAGGGGACAACTGGGGCGGCTCCTGCCCATCCTGGGTCCCCACCGTTGCAGGAAAGGCCTCAGTGCGGCTGCTGCCCAAAGGTAAGAAGCGCATCAGGGTCTCTCAGCATCTCAGCATCTGAGATGGGGCTGGGGCCTGGGCAGAGGCCACCTTCCTTGTGTTGACCTCAAAGTAGGAGGGGCCTCTGTGGCCCTTGGGGGTCTCAGCCCAATCATCATGAGGCTGCACGGACCTGGGCCATGTCCAGCTTTGGTGGCCCCCAGCAGCTCTCCACGTGGGTGTTAATGGTGAGGCCCTGAGGAAGGTAAGGGGTCCTGGGCGGGACAGGCCTCGGTTACAGCTCTTTGGTCCAAACCCTCCTCAAACCCGGGAGGCGAGGCCTGGCCAGGGTGGGGGTTGGGCACGCGGTGTCTGTCAGCCATGCAGACGCCCTCCCAGAGCCACGCCAACTCCTGCGGGTGAGGAGCAGCTGAAGGGAAGGGCCCCTGGAAGGAAGGGGGCCTCCCAGCAGCTCATTTTCTGCCCCTCACGGGAGCCAGACGGGGCGGGGCCCTCCTCAGGGTCACGTTTAGGGCGAGCAGAGTGTAGGCTCCGCCGTGCGGCCGGGTCTCCTGGTGCCAGGGCCACCCACGGGCTTCCTGACCAACCCCGGGCTTCAGCTTCCTTCCCGCCACACAACTCGTCCCGCACTCAGGTGGCGAGCTGTCTTGACGGCTTTGTAAACAGACGGGCCGCTGATGCCTGATAAACTCTTTTGGCTGGAGACGTCAGCTGAGCAGCTCATTATCTGGGAAAACCCTGAACGGCCTGTGGAGACGATGCGGCTCCAGGCTCGGCAGGTGGGGAGGCCGCGCCACGGGACCGCTAGAGCATTCTCGCCCCCCGCATTCTCGCATTCTCTCACCAGGAGGCGCGTGCTGACCCAGGGCCCTGGAGTCCAGGGACGGGGTGCAGGGGCCGGGTGTGCAGTGGGCTGCAGCCCCCGCCGTCCCACTGCCCTCGGCTCCCCTGCTGCCGGGTGGACGGGCCAGCCTCCGCCCAGGCTCCCAGCTGCAGGGCCCGAGTCCCCAGGCGGGAACTGCCTGCTGCCACTGTGGCCGGCCTGACACCTGCCCTGGGCCTCGTCCTCTGGACCCGCCTCCACTCCTCAGGCCTGGCCCTGGCTCCCAGCGCCACCATCCCGGCTGGGGGGATGTGTCCAGAGGGAGCGCTCCTCAGGCCGAGAGGGCGGGCCCTGCCGCCCGGCTCAGCCTTGTCCTCCACTACCACCGAGAGGCCCTCTGGGGTCCAGGTCACGTTGCTCTGTGGCTCCCGGGACCCGTGCAGAAGGTGACCCCTGGGGCTGAACCCTCAGTCCACACATGTGGCCCCTCATTCAGCCCCTTATTCTCAGGTGGGCAAGGCCGTGGCGGTCTCCACTGGGAAGCTCTGCTGGCCGAGGGACCCCCTCCCAAGCCAGGCACCCCTACGTGCACGAGCCCCCTGCTCAGGGGTCCCGGACACGCCGTGTCTGGGCTAGGCACGCGAGCACGGGGGGTGAGCAGCGAGCACGGGGGGTGAGCAGCGAGCAAGACGTCGGCTGAGCAGCTCATTATCGGGGAAAACCCAGAACGGCCCGTGGAGACGATGCGGCTCCAGGCTCGGCAGGCGGGGAGGCCGTGCCGCGGATCGCTAGCGCATTCTCGCCCTCAGGCCTGGCACCAGGAGGCGCGTGCTGACCCAGGGCCCTGGAGTCCGGGGACAGGGTGCAGGGGCCGGGTGTGCAGTGGGCTGCAGCCCCCGCCGTCCCACTGCCCTCGGCTCCCCTGCTGCTGGGTGGGACCAGCCAGCCTCCGCCCAGGCCCCCAGCTGCAGGGCCCGAGTCCCCAGGCGGGAACTGCCTGCTGCCACTGTGGCCGGCCTGACACCTGCCCTGGGCCTCGTCCTCTGGACCCGCCTCCACTCCTCAGGCCTGGCCCTGGCTCCCAGCGCCACCATCCCGGCTGGGGGGATGTGTCCAGAGGGAGCGCTCCTCAGGCCGAGAGGGCGGGCCCTGCCGCCCGGCTCAGCCTTGTCCTCCACTACCACCGAGAGGCCCTCTGGGGTCCAGGTCACGTTGCTGTGTGGCTCCCGGGACCCGTGCAGAGGGTGACCCCTGGGGCTGAACCCTCAGTCCACACATGTGGCCCCTCATTCAGCCCCTTATTCTCAGGTGGGCAAGGCCGTGGCGGTCTCCGCTGGGAAGCTCTGCTGGCCGAGGGACCCCCTCCCAAGCCAGGCACCCCTACGTGCACGAGCCCCCTGCTCAGGGGTCCCGGACACGCCGTGTCTGGGCTAGGCACGCGAGCACGGGGGGTGAGCAGCGAGCACGGGGGGTGAGCAGCGAGCACGGGGGGTGAGCAGCGAGCACGGGGGGTGAGCAGCGAGCACGGGGGGTGAGCAGCGAGCACGGGGGGTGAGCAGCGAGCACGGGGGGTGAGCAGCGAGCACGGGGGGTGAGCAGCGAGCACGGGGGGTGAGCAGCGAGCACGGGGGGTGAGCAGCGAGCACGGGGGGTGAGCAGCGAGCACGGGGGGTGAGCAGCGAGCACGGGGGGTGAGCAGCAGCTGTGATGGGACAGTGTGGCAGCCGCATCCCTGCTGTGGGCACGGAGCTGACTGCTCCGCTCAGCACGGCCTCCCGTGCCCAGGCCCGAAGCGCCTGCAGGGCCCCATGACCAGCTCCAGGCCCCACCTGACAGTGAGGGCCAGTGGCCTGACGGCCCCAGGGGTGTGGATGGGGTGACGCGGAGGAAGTGGAGAGCAGGGCGGGGCAGCCCGGACCACCCGCCCTCCCGCGGCCCGGGCACTCACGTTGATCATCGCATTGGACGTGATGCGGAAGAGGGTGGCCCGCTCGCTGACCGCCCTCAGCTTCTCGCTGCTCTCGGCCGGGACCCGGAGGCCGTCCAGCTCGTTCAGGGAGCGCTGCAGCGCCACGCCGTGCTTCGCCACCAGCTCACTGCACGTGCTGAGGTCGTCCAGCTTCAGCGAGAGGCTTTTGATGGTGCCGTGCAGCTCGCTCTTGTCGGCTGGGGAGGGAGTCCCGTCCTCGTCGTCCCCAGAGTCATCTGTGGAGAGACGAGGCGTGATTCTCAGGGACCAGTGCACACCACACACAGTGGCCCCCGGCGGGGGGGGGGGGGTGTGATGCCAGGATGGAAGGGCAGGTAGAGCTGCCCAGGAGAGCGAGCAGGTGAGGGTGGGGTGTCCCCCAGCCCCCTGGTGGGTGGGATGGAGAGGGGAACCAGCTTGAATGGACAGGGCCTGGCTGAGCTCTGCGGGGTGCAGGCAGGGGTGGGCAGCTCCCATCCCAGACCCGCAGAGGCCCCGAGTCACAGGCCGGGCCGGCGGACCCGCTTCCCCCAGCTCCCCGCCCCTCGCCTCGCTGTCCACTCTCCTCCCGCCCCCGGCGGCACCGAGCCACCCGCTCCCTGCAGACACAGCGCTGCTCGTGCCCGGAGCGTGCCCTCTGTGTCCCTGGCCCGACGCCAGCCCACCTTCAGCGCCCCCCGGGCCCCGCCCCCAGGCCGCAGTCAGCCCCTCCCTGCTGCAGCAGGGCTGCCCCAAGGAGCAAGGCCACGCTCGCCTGCGGGCTCTTCGGCGTGGAGACACTGGCCGTGGCCTCTCAACGGCCTTGTCAGGCGGGGACTGTACCCTCCCCGGGGACAGACAGACGATGGGGCTTGGCGAGATGAAGTCTGGCCCCGCACTCCTCCCACCCGCCGACCGCGGGCTAGTCTGTCTGCCTCAGAGCAGCCCCCTCACGCCGGGCTGTGGGGTCCCTGGCTCACTCCCCTCCCACCACCCCTTCACCTCTCACGGGGCCCCAGGTGCCCTCGGCGCCCTGTCCTGGGAGTCTGGGGTACCTTGGAGCCTGGCGCCCGGCCAGCCCAGCCTGTGTTCGAGGGGGCCTCTGTGGAGAGTGGGGGAGTGGGCAGCTGGCCTGGGCCCTGCAGCCCCTTCAGCACCAGCCTGTGAGTGCCCAGGGTCTCTAAGGCGCCTTGTTTCAGAAACAATTAGCAAGAAACTTATATATATATATATTTTTTTTTTTTTCAGTGACGAAAATCTGTAACCCAAGATACAGATTTTTGAAAAAAGTACACAGTGTGAGGGAACAGACTTCCTCCCGTAGCAGGCAGGGTGAGTGGGGGCGGCCGTGGCTGAGTCACCACTGCGCACACTCTGAGCCGGGGGCAGTGCCTGGCCAGCTGCGGAGGGCCCCCCAGCAAGGAGGCGGTGGGGGGCAGCTGGGCCAGGGCTGGGGCTCACCCCACCCATCCAGCCCCACCGCAGCCCTGCAGCAACCCGGCGTCTGGAGACCGCACGTGCCGGGCCAGGTCCTGACCTCTTGCCTAACCAGCGAGAATGCTGAGCTGCGGGGTAGCCGGCAGACAGCGACTGTTCCCACTCTGCAGGCCTGAAAACGCAGCTCCTGACACAGAATCGTGGGTTTAGGGCCCTGCCGCTAGGGGGCAGAGGTGGATCTGAACCCAGGTGGTCTGCACGGAGGCGGTTCCTCCTCCTGGATCACCTGAGAAAGGCTGGAACGGCTGAAGCGTATCTTGCCGTCCTGGGCGCCTGGCCCTGGGCAAGGCGCTGCCTTGGTGAGTGCGCGCTGATGGCCTGATGAGGTAGGTCTGGGGGGCAGGAGGTGCCCTGAGATCGCCCAGGGCCACGGTCGCGGGTTCTGCAGGCTCCCGGCCTGCCAGCTTCAGAGCTGGGGTTCTGAGTTACAATGCCACCTCTTCTCGCTTCCCAGGTTCACCATGTCCAATAACCAGCATGGCCACTGATGGGCCAGTGTGGCTGCCGCTGGGCACTGGGAAGGGCATGGGGGGCACCCTGGCTGTGGTCAGCCTGAACATGAGCTGCTGTACTCTGAGCAAGAACTGACTGCTGACTCTGAGCATCTTCCTACAGGGTGGCCGGGAGCTGGGGTTGGGGGAGGTCACTGCACCTCAGCAAGCAGCTCTGGGGTCCAGGTCAGGTCCAGCTGCCCAGGACACAGGGAACTGCTCCGCTCCCAGGGCACTGGCGGGGTGTCTGGGGCGAGATGGGAAGGACTGTGGGGAAGGGCAGCCAGTGCCGCCCAGAGAGGTGGTGAGGGCATGAGGAGGGGAGGGGAGGGGGGGGGAAGGGACGACTGATCTTGGGTGCATCCCGGGAGGCCTGCACAGAGGCGGCAGTCACACACAGGAGGGCAGGGTTGGGAGAAGGAGCACAGAGGCGCAAGCTGGAGCGGGGAAAGGGCACGCTGGGCCTCCATCCTGTGGCCAAACGGACTGTGTGGGCATTTGAGCAGAGGTCCATGTTAAAGAGGCGGCTCTGGTGGCGGAGCACAGGGAGGAGCTGAGCGAGGAGGGGAACCCTGGCCTCCGGATGGTCCACTCTGGCTGTGCCGAGTCCCAGGCCTCGGTTCAGTGTCTCTGCAAGCAGCAAATCCACGCTGGACACAGATAAAGCTCAACATCGGAGACGCAAATGAAGCCACTCGATGTGACAGTGCTCGGGCTGGCAGAAAGGACGGGGGGCATTTACTCCGCTCGCGCTTTCTGGAAGATGGACCGGCAGATCCCCTCACGTGCATGAACAGGGCGGCTTGCTTCACTCCTCCCCCCCCACTTAGAAGGGAGCTCTGCGGACGGGCACGTCGCCCGAGGAAGGAAGACGCTCGTGTGCAAAGTGGCTTAGGCCGCGGTTCTCGAGCAGGTGGCCTCGGGGGTTCTCAGGCTTTTCTGACCCCACAGGTCCTCTGTGTCCCCACTTCCACTGGGACTAAAACTCAGGGACAGTGAGCTTGTGAGAGGAACAAAGTAACCAGCCACATCGCTACAACACGGCAGACACTGAGCTATCCATAGACTCAAAACCCACAGAAAGGCAACTGCAAGAGCGGCAGCTCCGGATCCCGGGGCGGCGCTGGAGCCGCGCTCCCAGCTACCGGGGAGCCCTGGCGGGCGGCAGAGCCCGCGCGAAGGCCAGGACTCGGCGCAGCGCAGCCGTGGGGAGGGCCTGCCAGGCTGCCCTGGGGGCGGGAGCATGAGGGGGTCGGAGAGCAGAGGCTTGGCCCAAGGGGGCTGAACGGAGTGTCTGTGAGGGGAGAAGGACAGAAGAGCTGGTGGGGACGGCGAGGAGGCGGCCAGGGAGGAAGAAGCTCCGCCCGGCCTCCTGCCTCCTTCCCCCGGCCCGGCCGCCTCCGTGTGGAACCCCTGCTGCCTGCCTGCCTGCACGCTGCTGCTCCTGGGGCTTCTGAGGTTCAGATCAAACCTGCACACAGGACTTCCCTGGTGGTCCAGTGGTTAAGAATCCACCTACCGATGCAGGGGACATGGGTTCGATCCCTGGTCCAGGAAGATTCCCCGTGCTGCGGGACAGCTAAGCCCGTGAACCACAACTGCTGGGCTTCGCTGCTCGCAACAGGAGAAGCCACCACAAGACTCGGGGTCGCACCTGGAGAGAGCCCCGCGCTCTGCACCCAGAGAAAGCCCGTGCGCGGCAACGGAGACCCAGCACGGCTGAAAATAAATTAATTAAAAATAAATAAGAATATTAAAAAAAAACCTTGACAGAAAAGCAACTAAGCAGGAGCCCAGCGAGCTGCTCCACCAGCCGCAAAGGCCACGACTCCTGAGAGCTGACGCTGGCCTGCAGATGGGGAGGCCGGGTCTGCCCTCCCTCCCCAGGGAGCTCCAGGCCAACGCACTGGCACCTTCTAAGAACAACATTCCTCAGCCAGGGTGCCCGGAGCCTCCCTGCTCAAGAGACCGCAGCAAACGGCAGCTCCCGGCTGTGGAGCTCGGGAAGAGCCCCCAGCCTGGCCCACAAGCCGGGAGGTGGGGCTGGGGGGCGGTCAGGGTACGATGCCCGTGGCTCCGGGACAGTGGGACCACGTGCCGCAACAGCCCAAGGACTCAAGGGCCCCAGCCTGTTCTCCCGACACCACCGTTTCTAGAAAAGCACCAACTCCCAAAATACCCATTGGATTTCACCGGCTAAATGCAAGGACGAATCCTCCTTCTTTTGCTAGAAGAGAATAAATCCATGGCGTTCGGGTCACTGACACACTCCCCAGGCAGCAGTCACAAGTGCTCCATCCACCCCGACCGGGCCAGCAGAGCATGGCAGTCCACGGCCGGTGCAGGAGTTTCCAGCCCTGGGGGGCTACCCTGGGTTGGCTAGTGTGTCCCCCCCAAATTCGTGCCCTTTCTGAATCTTCAGAATGTGACCACAGGACTCCCTGCTGGCACAGTTGATAGGAGTCCACCTGCCAATGCAGGGGGCGTGGGTTTGACCCCTGGTCCGGGCAGACCCCACATGCCACGGGGCAACTAAGCCTGTCGGCCACAGCCCACTGAGCCGAGCGCCGCAGCTCCTGAAACCTGGGCGCCTAGAGCCTGTGCTTCCAACACGAGGAGCCACCGGGGCGAGAAGCTGCAGCTGGAGAGCAGCCCCGCTCACACCGGCAGAGAAAGCCCGCAGTGAAGAGCCGCTGCGGTAAGAATGCGTGAACACTAAAAAGAACAGGACCTTATGTGGGCTGCTGCAGGTGCCATTCACTTCAGCTCAGTCGCTCAGTTGTGTCCGACTCTGCAACCCCATGAGTCGCAGCACGCCAGGCCTCCCTGTCTATCACCAACTCCCGGAGTCCACTCAGATTCACATCCATCGAGTCAGTGATCGAGTCAGTCACATCCAGCCATCTCATCCTCCCTGTCCCCTTCTCCTCCTGCCCCAATACCTCCCAGCATCAGGGTCTTTCCCAGTGAGTAAACTCTTCACATGAGGTGGCCAAAGTACTGGACTTTCAGCTTTAGCATCATTCCCTCCAAAGAAATCCCAGGGCTGATCTCCTTTAAAATGGACTGGTTGGATCTCCTTGCAGTCCAAGGGACTCTCAAGAGTCTTCTCCAACACCACAGTTCAAAAGCATCAATTCTTCAGTGGCCAAAGTACTGGAGTTTCAGCTTTAGCATCATTCCTTCCAAAGAAATCCCAGGACGGATCTCCTTCAGAATGGATTGGTTGGATCTCCTTGCAGTCCAAGGGACTCTCAAGAGTCTTCTCCAACACCACACTTCAAAAGCATCAGTTCTTTGGCGCTCAGCCTTCTTCACAGTCCAACTCTCACATCCATACATGACCACAGGAAAAACCATAGCCTTGACTAGACAGAGCTTAGTCAGCAAAATAATGTCTCTGTTTTTGAATATACTATCTAGGTTGATCATAACTTTTCTTCCAAGGAGTAAGCATCATTTAATTTCATGGCTGCAGCCACCATCTGCAGTGATTTTGGAGTCCCCCAAAATAAAGTCTGAAACTGTTTCCACTGTTTCTCCATCTATTTCCCATGAAGTAATGGGACTGGATGCCATGATCTTCGTTTTCTGAATGTTGAGCTTTAAGCCAACTTTTTCTCACTCTCCTCTGTCACTTTCATCAAGAGGCTTTTTAGTTCCTCTTCACTTTCTGCCATCAGGGTGGTGTCATCTGCATATCTGAAGTTTTTGCCTTTTAATTAAGGGGAAATTAGAAGCTAAAAAGAGTAGCAGACCTGAAGTCAGGTAAAAATCAGAATAATCGGCTAAGAAACAAACACATTATCTTATAAAACTTAATGTTTAGCCACAGGATAATAGTTTTTTTAAATTCTTTCAATAACTTTTTCTGTGCCTCCATACATCCCCTTCATTTCTCTGATTGGAACTCTACAGGTTAGAATTGCCAGATATGTGGGAAATGAAAGACTTCCTATCCTCTTCTCTCACCCTTCTTAATAGCCAAGAACAAATAAAACTGAGAAAGCCACAGTTCAGCCCAGGACTTAGGTTTGTATGGCCCTGAGGTAAGAACTCTGAGTGTCTCAAAGCAGGTCGGGGAAGAATTAGGCCAGCTAGGGTTATAAACGTTTTAGTAATATCTCCTTAGAAATAGATAATAATTTGGCACATTACAGACTGCTGGCATTCAATTTTTATAAACTCTGTCTTTAAAAACAGTAAAGCTTCAAGAACATTAGTAGAACCAAAAATATAATTTACCATTTATTGGTCCTGTGATCTCCCTGATAACTCAGTAAAGAATCCGCCTGCAATGCAGGAGACAAGGTTCGATTCCTGGGTCAGGAAGATCCCCTGGAGAAGGGAAAGGCTACCCACTCCAGTATTCTGACCTGGAGAATTCCATGGACAGTATAGTCCATGAGGTTGCAAAGAGCTGGACATGACTGAGCTACCTTCACTCACTCACTCATTCACTCATTTATTGGTCCAGAGATGGATTTTTGCGAGTTTTGAGAAAGGACAAGATTTGAGGCCATTTTTTTCATGATTTTTTTTAAATTAACCTATTCCTATATTCAAAGAAGGCTGTAAATGCTTATAAGGTGTGTGTATGTGTGTGTTCTCAGTCATGTATGACTCTTTGTGACCCCCTGGGCTATAACCCAGCAGGCTTCTCTGTCCATGGGATTTCCCAGGCTAGAATATTAGAGAGGGTTGCCATTTCCTCTTCCAGGGGATCTTCCTGACCTAGGGACTGAATACGCGTTTCTTGTGTCTCCTGCATTGACAGGCGGATTTTTTACCATTAGTGTCACCTGAAAGCCCAAACTTACATAAAACAGACTTTTATTTTCCTTGGAGGAATGAAGAAAGGGCATTTTTTTTTCTCCGTAGGAATATGCTGGACAATTTAGTGGGGAAAATGAAATGGAAAAATGTGAGCTGATAGGAGCAGCTCTGTGAAGTGAGACTGGATTGACATTGCCTGTTTGCCCATAAGACGTCTTTTTAGCAGTTATCTCCTTAGTACTGATCAGAGTTGTAAACATCTGTTCATTTCTCTTCTGCTTGAAGAGTGGGATCTATAAGAAGCAGGATCTAGGATGTCACAGTGCATGCCAGGTGCCAGAGCTTCAAGGAGCCTTCCTAGCAGGGAAATTACTAATGTCTTCTCCGATCATGAAGCAACATGTGCTCTGCTAATTACTGTTCTCTGAGACTGCTCTCACATCTTGAAACTCTCCATGACCCAACTGCGGAAATCCTGTTTGTCTGCCTCCCACCCTTTCCCCCAAAGAATGAAAACTAGCAAATGGCAAGGCTGGACTTGTTTAATCAATGCAGTTTGCTTTTGCTGAACCTAAGACACAAGAGGTTTCAGTTGGGGCTGTTAGCTTGATGCTATATTGTGAATGACTTCGTGGTCCACATCTTTAGCTGAGTTTAATGTGGAGGGTACCTGCATTTACTAGATGATAGCCTGTCCAAGGCATTTTCTTTATTTCCATAGGTTCCTGGAAGAAAATGATCTTTAACACAGTGACCTTTAATGGTTGGTGGGGGTATCTTGCTGACTTCAGGCAGAGCTGTATCAGGCATGGTGCAACATCTGAGAATCTTTTTTTTAACAAGAGTCTTCTCAGGAGGGTGTCTCCTTCCTTGGTGACTTTGTCAAAATTCAGCTGTAGTCTTCCTGAGGTCTTTTATTGTTCAGTTATTCAGTTGCTCAGTTGTGTCCGACTCTGCGACCCCATGGACCACAGCACTCCAGGCTTCCCTGTCCTTCACTGTCTCCTGGAGCTTGCTCAAACTCATGTCCATTGAGTTGGTGATGCCATCCAACCGTCTCATCCTCTGTCATCCCCTTCTCCTGCCTTCAATCTTTCCCAACATCAGAGTCTTTTCTAATGAGTCGGCTCTTAGTTGCCTAATGCTGTAACCAGAGGCTTTTCCTGGTTTTTCAGGTAGAAATAGCAAGTTAACTCACACTCTAAAGCAAATACATTTTTTGTTGCAGTACTTTTTCATTTGTTCATTTATTAGAGCATTAAAAATGAAATAGTTTTGCCTTCATGTTAAGCTAAATTTCCCTCACTCCTCCCCTCAAAAAAACAAAAAAACTTAGCTTGTCAAGTTAGATCAAACATTACTTTTACATAGTTTATAACAGGAGCTTGATTTTCATAGAAGAATGGATTGGCTTAGAGATGGGTTTATCTGAGTGACTATTTGAATATATTAGTGAGTACTAATATATTATTAGTTGGTATTACAGGTACAAAAAGATCTAAAAACAGCCTGATTCTCTGGGGGGAGAAACTTCCTGAGCATGGCTAGTAATACTTTAGATGCAATTGTTGGATGATTTTACCCAAAGTAATTAATAGTGACATATTAGTTAACATATTGCTATCAGCAGGTGACTGTTTGAGCAGGGGTGAACATAGCATGTGCTAAAACAAATTATTGTACCCTAGAGAAATGCGCAGAATCATTTTTTAAAGTCTTTGTAATGCCTGCAATACAGTTTTTTTTGCAAGAGATAGAACTGGGGGTAACACTGGAGAGTTGTAGACTAGAAAACCAAAAATGAAAGAGAGCAAAAGTGATTTAACCTTTTCCAAAAGATTTTTCAGTTAAACAGCAATAAAAACACACCAAAAAATAAGTAAATGGTTGAATCCAAGCAGCACAGTCTGCCTGTCAAAAATCATGGGAGAGACCCAGGCATCCTCATTCTTTCTTTGCACTCTTTTTTTTTTCCTTCTCCTTTGTCCATTCTGATCTGTCAAGGGACTCTTGGCCCAGGGCACAGCAGTGACAGATGGGCAGGAAACTGTAATCTGTTGCTGCCTTTCATTTGTGGAGAATCATGGTGACCATGAAGGGGTTAATACTGTCAACACCAATCAGAGCTTGGAGATAATTAGTGTAATATCAATCCCAGAACACTGGTGCAGATGACCACACAATAGCAGATGAATTCTGCTAGGTTACTGCTTTGTAAGATATCCTTATTCATCTCTTTCCAGCTTATGCACAAATATGCTTTTAAATTCCTGTGTGAAAAAGTTACTATTTGTGCACACAAATGATTATGATTAAAGATGATTGTGAATCTTTTATTTAGGAAGGTGCATTTTGAATTAGCCTTTACACAGACAAGCTGGACAGATACATACCTCCTGAGCATGAGCTAGGTAGCGTTTGAAATATTTTACAGTATGTTGACTGATATTCTATGACTAAGGCTACCAAAGTCTAGAATTGAGTGATTGATTTAAGAAGGCAAACTATTACAAGATATATTTTTATTTAATTTTTTTTTTACTTTTCTATTCTCATAAGAAACATTAAAGGAAAGAGAAGTAGATCTTTAAAAAAAACAAATATAGGCTTGAGAAGAATAAAATAGATTTTCTTATTATTAGCTTCAAAGAGAAAATTGATAAACAACAGAGTCTTAAAGTTAGTTTTCAAAAGTCTATATGGTAACCAGAAAGGGAAAAGTATGACTTAAAAAATGGAGCAAAAACCGTGATGGACTAGGGGAAGAATGGGTAAAGGAGAACTTAAATAACCCCGATATGTTCAAATCCACAGGTCCCAATGGCTGGCATCCTAGAGTTCTTAATGAATTGGCCGAAGTCATCACAGAACCTCTAGATATCATTTTTGAAAACTCGCGGAGGACTGATAAGGTGCCTGAAGACTGGAAAAGGGCATATTTAGAATCTTCTTTCAAAAAGGGAAATGGATGATGACCCTGGAAATACTCATCAGCCTAACTTTTTGCTTGGAAAAATTCTGGAATTATCAACTTAGTACACTGGATAACACATTCATAATCGCTAGACAAAAGGCAGTGAAATATCACACATAAAGAAGTACTGAATTCATCTTTTTAAAAAAACATGCCATTGTTAGAAACAGTCTTCTGCGTGTTTGGGAGTTCTGCCCTCCATACTATACATTCTTGATGAAAACAAATGAGACTGGCTAAAGCTTTTGGTTAATCGGACTAACTTTAAGTGTGTAATACAAGACAAAAACGTTTCTGGCAATAGCTAGACATTATATCATTTCTAAATTAGCCTTTAACTTGAGAATAGTCATTTTAATTTTGTATTTAAACATTTTTTTTCCACTTCATGTAAGATTGTGTTTTCATAGGTTGAGATATTTTACGTAATTCTATATAGCATAGTTTGGTGAAGGAGCTCTTATTTTAAGGTGCTTTATATGATTATTTCACATATAAGTACGGTGATAAAGGTGACAGATTTATGTTCCCTACAAGATATACTTGTAAGGAAGGAAAAGCAAAGGAAGAAACTTTTTTCTAACTTCTGTTTTTAGATTTCATCTGACTGAACTTGAGTGTTGGGACCTGTAAGAGTGTCTTACTCTGACATACACTGAGCAGGAGCCAGCGGTGCGGCTTGATGGCTGCTCTTCCTCAGCCCTGACCCTGCTGTGCCCCAGACTGCCTCCCCAGATTCTGATTTCAGGCCTTTGGTGGGTGGTAAGCAGTGGGAGTGGATATTAAGAGCCCTTTATAACCAGAGCCTAAAAGGAGAGTAGGAGGTGAGAGGAGGAAATGAAGATGAACCTTGCATTTTTTCTGCTTCCTGATGTTCTTGCCTTTGGATGTTGGCAGTTTTCTTTTCTGCTTAGACAATGCAACCATGTTGAGAAGACCAAAAACTTAGTTGAAAGGAGACCATCAGAAAGATCTAGAAACACAGCCAGCCCTATTGTCAAACAGCTTCTAAGAGCAGCTAGGCAGTACTGTATTCCAAAATCTTCTCTGCACTGCTTAGATGTACGTAAGAGATAAAAGTTTATATCACACAGTACTCAAGAGTAGGAAATTCTCAGAAAAAAAAAAGAAATTTGCTTTCCTTTTTTCCTGGTGCATACTGTAATGGGTAGGCAGTTAAGGTCTCCAAGGGCTATTTTAATCACCTTAAAAATATAGGTTTACATAGTTCAGTCACTTCTAAAGATTAATTTAGACTGGTTAAATTCACTCTCATTCTTAAGTACAAATGCAAGAAAATTAAGCTCTGAAAGTATGTATATAATGTCTTTTAAGCAACATGCTGTAGCTTGCAGCTCTGTAAGAGTTATATTCCAGTCAATCTTTCATCATTATTTTTTTTAAGTGAACTAGAGTCTTTAAAATTTCCAAACTAGGGTTTTTTTGGTTCATGGAGTAAGGATCTCTATAGATAATAGATATGATTTATTGTGATAATAAATGGCTTCCTGTTCTAGACCTCATTTCCAGGTGCAGCATCTGTGGCAGATTTATTTCACAGATGTGCATTTTCATGCATTTGTTGAATTGTTGCTGGAGAGGACTCGATTTCTGAAAAATCTATTATTTTCATCCTGGGCATTATGATGCAATCTACAGGAACTAGAAAATTCTTCAGTCATTTCAAGTTTGATTTTCTATTTGTATAATGTGTAACTTCAATTATTTTGCCAAGTTTAAATCTTCTCTTTGGGTTTGCTCTTGAAATTTGAAAATGATAATCCTCTACCTACATTGCCAAGAGAAATCTCAATAACCTCAGGTATGCAGATGATACCACTCTGGCAAAATGGCAGAATGTGAAGAGGAACTAAAGAGACTCTTAATGAGGGTGAAAGAGGAGAGTGAAAAGCTGGGTTGAAACTCAACATTCAAAAAATGAAGATCTTGGCATTCAGTCCCATAACTTCATGGCAAATAGATGGGGAGACAATGGAAACAGTGACAGACTATTTTCTTAGACTCCAAAATCACTGCAGTAGTGAGTGCAGCCATGAAATTAAAAGATGCTTGCTTCTTGGAAGAAAAGCTACGCTAAACGTAGACAGTCTATTAAAAAGCAGAGGCATCACTTTATCAAAAAGGTCCATATAGTCAAAGCTATGGTTTTTTTTCCAGTAGTCATGTAGGGATGTGAGAGCTGGACCATAAAAATGACTGAGTGCCTAAGAATTGATGCTTTTGAACTGTGGTGTTGGAGAAGACTCTTGAAAGTCCCTTGGACTGTAAGGAGATCAAGCCAGTCAATCCTAAAGGAAATTAGTCCTGACTATTCATTGAAAGGACTGATATTGAAGCTGAAGCTCCAATACTTTGGCCAGCTGTGCAAAGAGCTAACTCACTGGAAAAGACCCTACTCATAGGAAAATATCCTGATGCTGGGAAAGACTGAAGGCAAAAGGAGAAGGGGACAGCAGAGGGTAAGATGGTTAGATAGCATTATCCACTCAATAGACATGAATTTGAACAAACACTGAAGCTCCAATACTTTGGCCAGCTGTGCAAAGAGCTAACTCACTGGAAAAGACCCTACTCATAGGAAAATATCCTGATGCTGGGAAAGACTGAAGGCAAAAGGAGAAGGGGACAGCAGAGGGTAAGATGGTTAGATAGCATTATCCACTCAATAGACATGAATTTGAACAAACTCGGGGAGAATGGGGGACAGAGGAGCTGTGGTGTTCTGCAGTCCACAAAGTGGCAGAGTTACATGACTTAGCAACTGAACAGCAATGGCAATCTAAATTAAGAGGCACAATCTAGAACAGTGAAATAGCCTGTGGAGTTTAAAGATTTCTTACCTGAAAGTAGAGGAAGAAAGCTTTAAAATAAGCAGAAAGGTATTAAAGGAAGCTCATTAATTCCTTTGCATTAAATGAAGATGAGTTAAGAGTTAGACTATAGATATGAGAAAGGAAATAATCTTACTATGAATTGTATCTGGAGATAATAATGCCTAAGAAGAGTAATTTTTCACAGTGTTTTTTTCTTTTCTAATATTCATGGTATCCTTAATTTTTTAAGAAGAAGGAAATAATGGAGGGATAATAAATATATTATCAAAACTAGAGTATTATCTTGATTTGTATTTCATAGACCATAGAGAGAGGTTAAAGAGCCAGCAGAGCAGAGCCAGGGGAGTGTTTTTAGAAGCAGATCTTTTTTTTTCCCCGTCCATCTCTGAGGAAAGTGGATCAAGTTTCTGGGTGGGCAAGCCGTGTCAGGGGGCGGTGCAGACTGGGCTGGGAGGGGCGGGAGGGGCACGGGGGACGTGGAGTCGGGCGCCCGGAGCTGCCCCGTCTTGCACTGTCTCCCTTGTTTCTCTGGGCAACCTGGCGTGGCCCTCACCTGCCCGCGAGCTCCTCCAAGTCCAGCACTGGGTGAAGAGGACCGTCTCCCCTCGGCCACCGTGGTTGGAGATGAGTGAGGGTTGCCCTGAACCCCCCAGCTTGCTCCCCAGTGCTCAGCCAGGACCTGCCTCCATGAGGGGAGGAACACCCGAAAATGTGGAAAGAAGGTGGGGGCTTCTCGGAGGCCAAGGCTCAATCCTTGCTAGGCAGGCACCAGGTCACAGACCAGGCAGGGGCCCAGAGCGGGCAGGGCCGTCAGAGAAGCCTGGTCCTGCTCCCCGAGGAGGTGGCCCACAGCCATTCGGGGTGGGCAGCCACGGCAGGTGGAGACCAGCAGACAGTAGGGAGAGCCTCTGGCTTGCGGGGGAAGGCTGAGGGGATAGGACCGGGCTGGGCACGCACCCCAGCCGGCCCCCTGCCACTCCACAGAGGCCAGGGCGGGAGGCCTTGGGAGGAGGGTGCTGCCTTGCAGGTGCGCCCTGTGGGAGGGTGGCATGGTGACACCATGGAGGAGAAAGGGGCTGCCCCAGGGAGGGGTAGCGAGCACGCTGGGCCGCAGGTGGGGCGACCAGAGCCTGGAGAATGTGCACCCCTGCGGTGCAGCCCGCCGGGGCAGGCCAGGGGCCTCCGTGCCGGACAGTGAGGCAGGGGGACCAGGCCAGACGTGACCGGCGCCACCGAGGGCCCCTGGGAACGGGGCTGCCCCTCTGCCAGGACACTGTCGGTCCTTCCTGACTTGGGAACCCAGAAGGAAAGCAGGGCTGTCTTCCCAAGACAGAGTCTGTGGGTCACTAGTCCTGCAGGGGGCTCTGCAGAAAAAGGAACCAATGATTTAAAAAAAAAAAAAAACTTTGAAAAACAAGGTGAAGTTTCTCATGATGTACTCTGCATAGAAGTTAAATAAGCAGGGTGACAATATACAGCCTTGACGTACTCCTTTTCCTATTTGGAACCAGTCTGTTGTTCCATGTCCAGTTCTAACTGTTGCTTCCTGACCTGCATACAGATTTCTCAAGAGGCAGGTCAGGTGGTCTGGCATTCCCATCTCTTTCAGAATTTTCCAGTTTATTGTGATCCACACAGTCAAAAGCTTTGGCATAGTCAATAAAGCAGAAATGTTTTTCTGGAACTCTCTTGCTTTTACTACGACCCAGTGGATGTTGGCAATTTGATCTCTGGTTCCTCTGCCTTTTCTAAAACCAGCTTGAACATCAGAAAGTTCACAGTTCATGTATTGCTGAAGCCTGGCTTGGAGAATTTTGAGCATTACTTTCCTAGTGTATGAGATGAGTGCAACTGTGTGGTAGTTTGAGCATTCTTTGGCATTGGAATGAAAACTGACCTTTTCCAGTCCTGTGGCCACTGCTGAGTTCTCCAGAACGGCAGGTGCCGTTAGTTAAGATAATACTAGAGTAGGGCTGGTCCTTGATCTGCTCTGACGGATCTTACAGGAAGAGAAGCAAAGACGCAGAATACACGTGTGCTGATGGAGACTGGAGTGGGTGAGGCAGTAACGAGCCAAGGGTTGCCAGCGGCACCAGCAGCGGAGACAGGCCTGGGACACACTCTCCCTGGGCCGTCAGAGAAGAGCCCCGCCGATGCCTTGATCTTGGACGTGTGGGCTCCAGAGCCGTGAGAAGGTAAAATTGCGTGGTGTGAAGCCGTGGGTTTGTGCAGACTTGTTCCTGTAGCCCTAGGAAACTCTTCCTGCGGCTTCAAGTGGCACAGACTTAGCTTCCTACAGCCTAAGCGGGGTGCCTAAGCGCGGCTCGTGGCAAGGCTGCGCTCCGCCCAAAGCTCCTGGGGAGGGTGTGTCCTCCTTTTTTTCTGGCTCGCAGAGGCTGCTCCCATTCCTTGGCTCATGGCCCCTTCCTCCATCCTCAGAGTCAGCAGACCAGCACCTTCCAATCTCCTGACTCTGACCCTCCTGCCTCCCTCACAAGGACTCAGTGATTACCCCAGGTTATCCAGGTGGGTTCCGCATAACCTCCCCAGCTCAGGGTCCTCAGCTTAACCCCATGGCCACAATCCCTCTGCCACGACGGCAACACGTTCGCAGGTTCTGGGAACGGGGACGCGGACACCTTGGGGGCCGTCACTCAGCCACTGCACCGAGGAGCAGTGCAGAGGCCTCACAGGCCCCTCCGAGCTCCCGCCAGCCTGGCACACACGCCTCTCCCTGGCCACTCGGGGGTCTCCTAAAGCCTCCACTGGCCGGCTGTGACTGAGGAGCCCCAGGCACCTCCGGGACCAGGGCCGCTGGGACCCTCTTTCACCTGGAACTCCTGGGAAGGAGAGGGTTGCCCCGGAAAGAGCCAGCAGAGCAGAGCCAGGGGAGTGTTTTTAGAAGCAGATCTTTTTTTTTCCCCGTCCATCTCTGAGGAAAGTGGATCAAGTTTCTGGGTGGGCAAGCCGTGTCAGGGGGCGGTGACAGCCACCGCACCGAGGAGCAGTGCAGAGGCCTCACAGGCCCCTCCGAGCTCCCGGCCTGGCACACACGCCTCTCCCTGGCCACCCGGGGGTCTCCTAAAGCCTCCACTGGCCGGCTGTGACTGAGGAGCCCCAGGCACCTCCAGGACCAGGGCCGCTGGGACCCTCTTTCACCTGGAACTCCTGGGAAGGAGAGGGTTGCCTCGGAAAGAGCCAGCAGAGCAGAGCCAGGGGGGTGTTTTTAGAAGCAGATCTTTTTTTTTCCCCCTCCATCTCTGAGGAAAGTGGATCAAGTTTCTGGGTGGGCAAGCCGTGTCAGGGGGCGGTGCAGACTGGGCTGGGAGGGGCGGGAGGGGCACGGGGGACGTGGAGTCGGGCGCCCGGAGCTGCCCCGTCTTGCACTGTCTCCCTTGTTTCTCTGGGCAACCTGGCGTGGCCCTCACCTGCCCGCGAGCTCCTCCAAGTCCAGCACTGGGTGAAGAGGACCGTCTCCCCTCGGCCACCGTGGTTGGAGATGAGTGAGGGTTGCCCTGAACCCCCCAGCTTGCTCCCCAGTGCTCAGCCAGGACCTGCCTCCATGAGGGGAGGAACACCCGAAAATGTGGAAAGAAGGTGGGGGCTTCTCGGAGGCCAAGGCTCAATCCTTGCTAGGCAGGCACCAGGTCACAGACCAGGCAGGGGCCCAGAGCGGGCAGGGCCGTCAGAGAAGCCTGGTCCCGCTCCCCGAGGAGGCGGCCCACAGCCATTCGGGGTGGGCACCCAGGGCAGGTGGAGACCAGCAGACAGTAGGGAGAGCCTCTGGCTTGCGGGGGAAGGCTGAGGGGATAGGACCGGGCTGGGCACGCACCCCAGCCGGCCCCCTGCCACTCCACAGAGGCCAGGGCGGGAGGCCTTGGGAGGAGGGTGCTGCCTTGCAGGTGCGCCCTGTGGGAGGGTGGCATGGTGACACCATGGAGGAGAAAGGGGCTGCCCCAGGGAGGGGTAGCGAGCACGCTGGGCCGCAGGTGGGGCGACCAGAGCCTGGAGAATGTGCACCCCTGAGATGCAGCCCGCCAGGGCAGGCCAGGGGCCTCCGTGCCGGACAGTGAGGCAGGGGGACCAGGCCAGACGTGACCGGCGCCACCGAGGGCCCCAGGGAACGGGGCTGCCCCTCCGCCAGGACACTGTCGGTCCTTCCTGACTTGGGAACCCAGAAGGAAAGCAGGGCTGTCTTCCCAAGACAGAGTCTGTGGGTCACTAGTCCTGCAGGGGGCTCTGCAGAAAAAGGAACCAATGATTTAAAAAGAAAAAACTTTCAAGAACAGGGTGATGTCCCTTCCCCTGAAGCAGGTAGGTGACCACAGAAACTCCACCCCAGGTGAGACCTGCTAGGCCTCCCCAGCTGTGCTGCCTTGGCGCTGTCTGTCTGTCCCTGTCTGTCTGTCCCCCACACTCCAGCTCGGGTGTCGCCCTCCGCCAGCTCTGCGGACAGCCAGCAGGGCTGAGGGGCTCCCACGGACCCCGGGCGTCTGGCTCTGGGGGCTCCATACTTCCGGGGCCCTGTGCTGCCTTCCGAGTAACCGAAGATGAAAGGAAGTTCTATCGTCTCGACAGCTCAGGAGATCACACAGAATTTCCACGCTGGAATCCAGCCCTTGTCCACAGAGCCCAAAGGCAGCTTGGGAGTCGGGGTCTCGCCTCTGCTCCGAGGCCTTTTCTCCACGCAGCATCACCGGTTAGCCGCCGCCAGGGTCCTGTCGTCCCCGCGGACCGGGGCCGAACTGGGGACGCCAGGAGGGCTGCTTCCTGCCCCCACTGGCCCAACCCCGCTCCCGCTCCTCCGCTGCCTGTTGTGGGACCAGCGACCCCAGAGCAATCAGAGCGTCCTGGGATGGACGACAAGGAGCCCCACCTGTGGGAAGGCTCAGCACCCACACCGGTCGCGAGTTGGAGGTCTGCGGCGGCGCAGCTGAGCCGCTCACGGGAGCCGCTGGCTTACGTTTCCCCGGCCTGACGACGGCGACGGCTACTTATCGGAAAAAGTCGGACGTCCACGAGACCACACGAGAGAACTCTCGTGCAGGGCCATCTCTGGGCCTCTGGGACAGAGAGGGACTGCGGCGGGGCTCATCACCTCGAGCCGAGGGCCCCGGGCGGGCGGGCAGAGGCAGCCTCGCGTCTCTGATGGCAGCCCCGGGAGAGGAGACCTGGCGGAATGTGCTCAGAGTGAGGCCGAGGGAGAGCACAGGGATGGGGTGTGTCTGGAGGCTGTCCGGCTCCTCCAAAGGCCCTTTTATTCCTCTCCTTGCTCTGGGTCCCGAGCAGCTGGGCGCCTGGCCAGGCCTCTGAACATGCCTCCCGGAGGACACGGAGCACAGTGGATAGTCCTCGTCGTGACCCACCGTCCTGGGGAGTCCCGACCCACAACTGGCCAGGGAGGCTGGGGAAGGCATTCCTGCGCCTGGATGACACCAAGGCTTCCCAGTGCCCAGTCCCTCCTCCGCTGTCTGTCTCCTGTGTCCCCAGGGACACCGCCGGGCCGGCGGGGCCTCAGCTCAGGTGTTGGTCTGGCCACCAGTAGGCTGTGTGACTCTGAGCAGGTCTCTACCTTCTCTAGGCCCCCGAGTTTGCTCCTGAAAGGAGGGGTCTACCGGGCAGACCCACACTGCTCTGGGGGAAAGGTTCACCGCTATGGTTAATACAGAAGTTAACGCAGACGTGCCCTCGATCCTGGGGGCGCCTGGGAAGGGGAGGAAACGACCCTGGGACCCAGCAAGCAGCCCCACCCCACCCTGGTTTGCTGAAGAAGCCCTGGGAGCCAGGCCGGAGGCCAGGCCACCGTGAGACGGGGCAGAGCGCTGACTGCGAGAGGAACTGCATCCCGGCAGAGCCTAGATCTACCACCTCGGAGTCGGAACTGGGGCTGAGACCCAGAGACGGGGCTGGGGGAGAGGCTCACGGGAACCGGCCCCCAGCCCCCGCCCTCAGCACGGTTCCCTCCCCATTACCTCCCCACCTGCTGGACTAGGGGGCGGGCAGCCACCCCACAGCTCCGAGGGCCCTACCAGCAGGACCCCTGCAGACAGCACCGCGGGCAGGGGGCTTCCAAGGCTTGGCCGTGGCAGCTAAGGAGGAAAATCAATCTGAAAACAGACCCCAGAAAAGTCCACGTTCGAGACGGAAGCTTGGCCTTTCGAGGAGCTTGGCCAAAGATGAGCGAGGCGGGACCTCGCTGGCCCTTTGCTCCCGAGGATGGGGGATCAAGGCTTGTGACCCCGGACATCTGATGGCCCCTGGCTCTGCCCTCCTGCTCGCCCAGCCTCAGTCGGAAAACTTCCTACAGGGCCAGGGAGCCCTATTCTCAGGTTCTTGGCTGTTACATTTCTCACTGTAAATCAACAGGTTGGTTTTCTGCTTTCTAGAAAAAACAGAAATTGGAAATTCCAACTTGTGATGGCATTTGTGAAGACACTGAAAGTGACTGCCCCTGAGAACTGCAGGGGGCGACCAGGAGCCGGTGCCAGGGGGGAATACGGCCAGGGGAACCGTGGGGAGGGGCACGTGGTGAAAGTGAAGCCTCCGTGAAGCCCGGGGAGGGGAGAGCCAGCAGAGACAGGGAACAGGGGGCGGGAGCGGGCAGGGAAGAACCCCGTCTCCTGGAGGAGGGCCACCTGCCCGCCGAGCCGGCGGGCTCCCTACCCCAGTCCTGGGAACCCCTTCTCAGCAGCTGCTCCCTGAGCCTCTGGGGAGGCTCCTCAGCCTGAGCTGAGGTCCTCTGAGCCTGTCTGGGAGCTTCCCCGCCAACTGCAGAGCCCAGGGGGTTTTCACTGAGGCGGCAGGGCTGAGGGAGAAACCTGGGCGCACGGAAAGAGAGATGCGCACAGCGCTTGCGGGCGTCGGAAGACAGTCCCGCGCGGCCTGACACCCACGGCCAGGCGGGCTTGAATCACAGCCCCGAGGTGTGCCGAGACCCAACATCTTTGGGCCAAGTTTCCACCGGAGACCCGACTCCAGTTGGCTCCATAGTGGCCGGGGGGGGGGGTGGCTCCCCTTAAATAGATCAACTTTCTGCATCCTGGTCCCAGGCCCACCTGGGCAGGAAGGGGAGGGACTGAGGGAACAGGTGGTGGGGGCCCTTTGGGGGGCTGTGCGAAGGGGTTTTTCAAGGCCACCTAGGACTGGAGGACCTCGGGGCCATGGGCTGGCTGTGTGCTACAAAAGGCCCCTTTCCTGGAGCTGGTGAGGCTGCGGCAGAGACCCAGGCCTACGACAGAGGGTCCCTGCCTACTGACAGCACATGGTCAGCCTGCAGTTCACACAGCCCCCGGGCCCAGGTCTTGCCACACCCCGGGGCTGTGGGCCCCACTCCCTGCCCCCTTCAGTGCCAGGGCGCTGCAGAGGTCCTGCCCCCATCACCCAGTGGGCAGCTTGACTCTGGGCTCTGGATGCTGGGGCCCTGAAAGCAGACGTGCCCAGGCGACGGGCACATGAGCCAGAAGACCAGGAAGGAACAGCTTCCTTACAGAGCAGGGAGAAAGGACCCTAGCACTTTATAGTTCACAAAAATGTCCTTCAAAAGTAAAGGTGGAAGAGAGAGATGTTTGGATAAATAAAACCTGAGAGAATTTGTGGTTCGCTGACCTACAGTAAATGTGAAAGTAAGCTCGTCAAGCTGAGAGGAAGTGATACCAAATGGCAACTCAGATCCACACAGAGGAGCAAAGAGGGCTAGAAATGACGCAGGCAGGACCCTGCAGGGTCTCTCGGTGCAAACGCCCCCGAGTCTGGTTTGCAGGAAGAAGCTTTAGTGCCCCCTGGGTTCCAAAGAGCAGGCAGGAGCCGGTACCAGTCAGGGAGGAGGCGGCGCAGAAGGAAGGGAAAGCGGAGAAGGGAGGAAAGAGATGGCGCGACTCAGCAGAAACCAAGGTCCCGGCTCCTCCACGAGGCGCTCACGCTAGCAGACGCGCGTCCTGGGCTCTCTGCAGGATGGCGGTCCTCACGCAGGTGGAGGATGCAGACGGCCCGCTGAGCACAGGCACGCAGACCCCAGGCTGGTCGGAACCAGAAGGCTGACGGTTCCGAGTCCGGAAACGTCCCCGTTACCACCCACCAGTCAGAGGAAGGCCATGCACCCTGCAGACCTCACCCCAAATGTCGCCTTTAAACTCAAACCGTCCCTGACAGCCTTCGGAGTTTGGGTCCTTCGAGCAGGAGCCTTCTCCTTGCCTGGCGCCCTGCAAATAAGCGCCGAACTTCCCTTTGCCACAGACTGGTGTCAGCAGATCGGCTTTGCTGAGAGGGCTGAGGGTACCCAAGTCTGGCTCAGTAACAGAAAAGATAAATGTGTGAGTGAATATAAAAGAGGCTGGTTTTCCTCCCTTTTAAATGTTGTCTAAAGGTAACTCATATAGCAAGTTTAAGAAGTGTGTCGTATCTTCAAACGTAAAGCAGGATGCAGCAGAAAGAGGGGGAGGGACCATGGACGTATATTGCTGTTAAGGGTCTTGCTGCTGCTGCTGCTAAGTCGCTTCCGTCGTGTCTGACTCTGTGCGACCTCATAGACGGCAGCCCAGGCTCCCCCGTTCCTGGGATTCTCCAGGCAAGAATACTGGAGTGGGTTGCCACTTCCTTCTCCAATGCATGAAAGTGAAAAGTGAAAGTGAAGTCACTCAGTCGTGTCCGACTCTTAGCGACCCCATGGACTGCAGCCCACCAGGCTCCTCTGTCCATGGGATTTTCCAGGCAAGAGTACTGGAGTGGGGTGCCATCGCCTTCTCCGGTTAAGGGTCTTACTTATAGCTGAAATGGTATATGATTTGAAGGAAGACTGTAATAAGTCAAAGAGGCCTAATGTAAACTCTACAGCAACCACTGAAAAGAGAGGTATGCAGTAACGAGCCAATAAAGGGAGAAAAGGAATACTGAAAATATGGCAGGAAAAGAGGAAAAAAGCACAAAATAGATGAGGCCAGACAGACAGCAAAATAGCAGATATAAACCCAAGCTCATCGAGCGTTGTTGTTGTCAAGTTGTGTCTGACTTTTGCAACTCCGTGGACTACAGCCTGTCAGACTCCCCGGGCCATGGGATCTTCCAGGCAAGAATACCGGAGTGGGTTGCCATTTCCTCCTCCATGGGATCTTCCCGACCCAGGGAACGAACCGGAGTCTCCTGCATGGCAGGCAGATGCTTTACCACTGTGCCCCCGGGCTTCTCATCTCAATAATTACATTCAATTTAAAAGTCCTCAACATTCTAAAAGTCAGAGCCTTTATCAGACTGGATTAAAAAGCAAGACCCATTATAGACTATCTTCAATAAACCCCTTTAAATGCTAGAGCACAGATGAAATAACCAGCCACACGCTTTCTACAAGAAACACAGCTTAAACATAAGGACATTGATGGGTTTCACTTTAAGTAAAATACTAGGAAAGAAAACACCAGGCATACGGCAATTACAAGAAAGCTGAATGACCTTAATAACATCTCAAAAGAGGCTTTAGGACAGAGATAAAGAGGGAAGTTCCATAATGAACAAAAGAAGTCAGTTCATTAAGAAGACAAACTCCTGGTTGGGCGTGCACTTCCTAAGAGAGTCTGAAAGTAGATGAGGCAAAACCAGCAGTGAAATCTACAGTTACAGTCAGAGATTTCAATACCACTCTCTTAGCAACTGCAGGAAGGGATAGACAGAAGAGAGATTTGGAAGATATGAGTCTTCAAGTATCCTCTATCCATCAACTTGAGTTAAGTGACGTTTATAGCACACCACACCCTGCAAGGGTAGGATACCCATTCTTTCCCAACAATATGTGAAGGATTCACCGAGACAGCGCAGTGCGAGGCTGTATATCAGATCTCAAATGTAAAGTGATAAGACGCACGTTCTGTGACTACTACAGAATTACATTAGAAAGCAATAACAAAAATAGACCTGGAAAATACCCTGATATATGAAAATTAAATCACACACTTCTAAATGACTAACGGGTCAAATAAAAACCACAAGGAAAATTCGATAACATTTGTAATTGAATGATAAAGAAAGTACAACATATCAACACGGTAGGTAGTTAGAATAAGGAAAAGGAGTCCAAAATGGCGGTGGCCACAAGATAAGGAAGGGAAAAGCCCGTGAAAATAGAGCAAAGGAAGGGCCGAGGACCAGAGTGAGGACCTCAGGTAAAAGAAAGGACACTCCCGGCTGGCAGTGATCGGGTGAACTTGCACAGCCTGAATAGCTTCCGACAAAAAGAAGGGGGGTTAAAATGAGTGATCTAAGCTGCCCCCTTAAGAAGACTTCCTGGTGGCCCAGCGGTGAAGACGCGATGCTCCCCATGCAGCGGGCCCAGGGTTCAGTCCCTGTTCAGAGAACTCGATCCCACACACCACAGCTAAGAGCTGGCATGCCACATCGAGAATGATCCCGCATGCCGCAGCAAGGATCAGCGGCCCCCAGGGTTGCCGTTAAGACCTGGCCCCGCCAAATAAATAAGTGTTTCTTAAAAATATGATACAAATGAGCTTACTCACAAAACAGAAACAGACTCGCAGACACAGAAAACAAACTTACCATAGCTAAAAGGGGAAGGGGGTGGGGAGGATACATTAGGAGTCTGAGGTTAGCAGATACACACCAGTATACATAAACAACGAGGGCCTGCTGTGGAGCACAGGGAACTGTATTCAATCTCTTGGAATAATCTATAATGGAAAAGAATATTTAGGTGTGTGTATGTGTGTAACTGAATCCCTGTGTAACATAACACTGTATTAATAAATCAAATTACTTTAAAAAAAAAAAAAGGAGCTCAGCTGACAGATTCGACCAAACATTTAAGGAAAAAACAATACAGATTCTACACAAACTCTGTAAGAAAATTAGAGGAGGGCACATTTCCCAATTCACTTTATGATGCCAGTATTACTTGATAACAGAACAGACAAGGACATTACAAAAACAAAAGACAACAAACACCAACAGCAAAAACTAGCTCAATGATATCCTTCATGCACGGAAACAAAGATGCTCAGACAGACATTAACAGATATAATCCAGCGATACATAAGAAGGTAATACATCTTGATTAAGTGAAGTTTGTCCCAGAAAAGCAAGGTTAGTTCAACATGTAAATATCAATCAACGAAAGACAACCCAATTAACAATGGAATTTGAAGAGACATTCCTCCAAGGAGGATATACAGATGGTCAATAAACACACGAAAAAATATGACGCAGCTGCTCTGGAAGACAGTTCGGCAGTAATAACCCAGCAATCGAATCCTGGGTATCCACCCAAGAAGAATGAAAACTTTGTCCACGTGAAAACTTACACACGAATGTTCACAGCCCAGCAGATTCCTAGTGGCCCCAACTAGGAATTCGTCAACTGATGAATGGATAAAAGTGGTATATCCGTGCAGTGGGATACTTATTTGGCAACTTTTAAGGAATAAGACGTCAACCCTAAAGGAAATCAACCCTGAATATTCATCGGAAGGACGGCTGCTCAAGCTGAAACTTCAATACTATGGCCACCTGATGTGAAGAGCTGATTCACTGGAAAAGATCCTGATGCTAGGAGAGACTGAGGGCCAAAGGGAAGAGGGTGGCAGAGCATGAGATGGGCAGACAGCGTCACCGACTCAATGGACATGAGTTTTAAGCTAAATCCGGGTGATAGTGAAGGACAGAGGAATCTGGTGTGCTGCAGGGCATGGGGTCATAAAGAGTTGGACACGACTGAACACACACACATGTGTGCGTGCGCGCATGCACACACACACACACACACACACACAC